>PVJN01001186.1:29818-151703 GCA_004026805.1 Lasiurus borealis | reverse complement strand
AGGATTTGTCATACATGTAATTTGTCTGCCCCACATTAGCAGCTGAATCAGAAACTCTAGGGGTAGACCCCCTGACTACTTGTTTGAACAAGCTCCCCAGGTAAGTCTGGCCACTGCTACAGTAAGATGGCCCCAGCCTAGAGTCTGCATTGCTTTGCAACTCCGTCAGTGTATTCTTAGCACTGGAACAGGTGGGAGGCCTAGCCATCCAGGAAGGCAGCTCCTGGTGCCCCAGGTTCCCGGAGGCCTGAGCTCTCTCTAGCTTGCTTTGGGTCTCTCCATGACACAGCCAGTGTTTCCCTTTAGGAGCAAGTAATATTCGGAAGCACCAGAGGTCAGGTATGAAAACCCCCTCATTATTCACATTTTATTTACTCACTCCTTACCCTGAGCAGTGGAAGCCACGGAACTTCCTGAACCCAAGACATACTGAGAATGAGGCTCAGTCAGCAGGACCGCTTCCTGTTATTAATTCATTCCGCAGCTGATATCTCATTTTCTGGAAGGTGACCTGTGTGCCTGGCTCCCGGCCCTATCCCCAGCTGCTCCCCTGCGCTTCCTCCCCACCAGGCAAGAAGTCCTTCTCAGAGTGACAAGGGGATTAGAGTAGGCACTGGGCCCCAGTCAAACATGAAATTTGCTCAGGCAGGCGTGACTCAGTCAGCTGGGTGTCATCCTGTGCACCAAAATGTTGCAGGTTCAATTCCAGGTCAGGGCATAGGCCCTGGTGGTGGGCTCACTCCACAGTGGGGGCGTGCAGAAGGAGCCAATGGATGTTTCACTGTCACACCAATGTTTCTCTTTCTTTCCCCCTCTCCCTTCCACTATCTCTAAACATCAATTTTTTAAAAAATCTTAAAAAAAAATGAAATGACAAAATGCTCCCTTGCTTCCCTTTCAACCTGGTGTTTAATTCTGGGGCAGACCCATTATCTCTAAGCTGTGACAGGGAGGGGGAAACCTGGCCTCTCCCAGCAGCACTCAGTATTGTGGCTCCTTCCCTTTATAGGGGCCCTCAAATCCCACCATCACTGCAGCATTTTTTCTGTCCCCTCATCTATATGCGTGCACGTGCACACACACACACACACACACACACACACACACACACACACTTTGTTTACTTATCATCCATCCATTCAACATTTATGTGTTGAGCACATTTGTGCCAGGTGATGTGCTAGAAGTTGAGGGTGCTTACGAGGGAATAGACCTGAGACAATATTTGAAGACTTGCCAGACAAAGCTGGACTCTAGTAGCTTCGTGCAAGCTTCCCAGTGGCTGAGGAGGAGACTCTGAAGGTAGAAAGGTTGAGACTTTGGAGGAGAGAGTGAGAGAAGGCATTGGAAAGAAATAATAGACTTGTCTGACTTTGATTAAGCTTAGAGACCTGTTTATTGAGCGGTTATTGTGTTCCAAGAGCTTTATCAGGCTGAAGAGAGGCATTCCCGGTGTGACCTGCATATCTGGGATGGGAGGTCGGGGGACAGGGCCAGGGGGAACCAGCCAGTGGAGTTCTTACCTTTTCCAAAAGGCAGGTATTGGAGCAGAGTCCTGGCTTAACAGTAAAAAGAACAGAAAACTAATCTGACAGGTTCTCCTTGAAGCTGTGACCTTGGAGAAACAACCTTTCCCTAAGCCTCCCATCCTCTGTGGTGGGGAAGAGGTGCTCTGTAGAATGGGAGTCTTTGAAGCCCGCTCCCCCTCGTCCCTCCTCCCCGCCTCCCCATCTGTTAAGAACAGATGATGAGGTAACAAGTGTGGCCGCACCTGCTGACTATGGAGAGCTATAGTCATTCTGCAAACATGTATTTCACACCTACTGTCTGCCAGACAGGCTTTTAACAGTTGTGTGTCTGTGAACACAATAGACAGAATCCCTGTCTTCATGGAGATTCCTACGGGGGAAGACGGAGGGTGAATCAACAAGTACTGTGTCCCTGGTGTCAGTGTTCTGGAGGAAGTAAAGCAGGTGAGGGGTCAAGAAGTACTGAGGGAAGCGGTGCTGCTACCTTCTATAGAATGCCAGAGAAGGCTTTCAAAGCAACAAGGTGATGCTGGAACAGGAGCTGAAGGAAGGAAGCAGTGGAAGTCACAGTTCTCTGGGAGAAGAGTACGCCTGTCAGGGGACGTGCATGTGCCAAGGCCCTGAGGTGTGTGTGCTGCAAAGAGCATCGGGTTCCTAAGGAAGAGACAGGCAGTTTAAAGTTTCAGGAATTTTGACAGCCGCTTTGAAATGCAACCATTATTTAAAGTTATATAAACACGATTAAATATTATTCCATCTGAAAGAAAGGTCATGAATATTTAAAATCCATCACTTCCTAACTATTTAGCTACACTTTACTCTGATCCAAGCTCTTCCGGTGGCATGTGTCGGTTGTAAGCTGACAGTGAGAATGCTACACCATGGAGAGCCAGGCCTGTGCCAGCAGCCTAGAGGGATATTAACAAGACCAACTGTACCTGTTTCCCTTTAAAATCCTCCTAAGAACCCTCTGAAGTAGACATAGTTATCATTCTGATCATGGAAGGGGAATCTAAGCACAGAGAGATCTAGTAGCCTGCGCAAAGTTGCACAGCTAGTCAGGAGCGGTCTGAGGTTGAGCCCAGGCCCCTGGTGCCAGAGCCTGCACTGTGGACCATGGTGAGACTATGAGCATCGGGGGCCTGGCCTGGCGGAGCTGATGGTGCACTGGGAAGAGCAGACTTGCTCGGCCCTGAAGGGTAGATGGCATCTTCCTGGGAAGAAACGGAGGTCAGAGGAGGGTGTTCCAATTGGAGGCATCTGCAAGGACAGAGGTGCAGAGGGTGGGAAGGAAGAGGACGTGTTCAGGGAACAGCCAATGGCCCAGGCTGGCTGTCTTCTCCCACGTCCTTACTGACTGTGGAGAAGTCTGCCTTTGGGTGCCTCAAAATAACAATTTTCCAAAAATAATTCATTTCCAGCTTCATCTGTGTCGAATACTTCTTTGCTCAGTAAATCCTATTTTACTCAAGGTGGTAGTAAATTGAATTAGTTCTCCGAACACAGAGATTGGAGAAAGTGTGTGTGTGTGTGTGCACGTGCACGATGTGGGAGGCTGCAGGAGGAGACCTGGCAGAGGGAACCTGGTCTGGAATTACGAATTTTCCTCAGGTCAGTTTGATGATCTGCTTTGAGCAAGGCTGGGCTGGTGTGAGGCAGTGCAAGGGGAGGGGGCAGGGGCAGGGATGGCTATGCAGGATGGTCCTGTCACTCTCTCCAAGCCCAGAAGCTGCTGTGCTGGTCACTCTCCTGAAGTTAATGAGACAGGGACCAGCTCTGGGTCCATGTTATGTTATTCAATAGGCTCTGTAAGAGCATCTATGTGATAAAGCCCTCCTGTGACAAATTGCTCCTCTGGACACTGAGCAAAGACCCCCTCTTTGCAGGAGAAATTTCATCTCTCCAGATAAGCCCGTTGGCCTCTTTTATCTGCTACCAGGAACTATATAACCTAGCCACAGCCTCTGAGAGATTGCATCCTGTAGGTCTAATCCTGCTCTGTGTAATGGGTTACAGCAAACAGAAAGGCCCAGTAGAAATTTCCATTGCCCCTTTTGCTGGTCAGATGCCTCCCTGGAACATTAGAGAGAAGAGGACTGGTGGGAGAAGCCTAAACTCCTGCTTCTCCAGAAAGATGAGGAAGTCTGAAGGATCTTGAGGGCACTGACTACTCTGGCAAGAAACACAGACCTGCAGAATGAAGGGCTCAGGTCTGAGAGATGCATGAACCCAGGCTGTGTGAGCACAGCAGAAAGGATGACAGGAATGAGTGAGCACACTGCACCCCGAGGCCTGAAGGAGGGAAGGTGCCATGTGCCTGAGGCTGAGTAGGAAGGGGCTCCTGCCTGTGGGGCAGAGGTGACCCTGTTGCACAAGCAGTTACTGGGGGTGGCTGGTTCTGGATCTAAGACAGCAGCCAACCTCCTGCAAATCACAGCTCTTAACTACAGTGTGCTTTCCTTTTCGTCTGGGCTACCAGGACATTCAGAGTTCAAATCAGTGTTCAGAGAGTGACTAAATGTTCCAAGTTCCTGACACGCCTGTTTCTCAGGGGCTCTGTTTTTGATCCTTGTTAAGATTCTGCAAGAACAAAAAAGAAAGAAAGATTGGAGGCAATATGTATCATCCTAAAGTAGAAGTGCTATTCACAACCAATCCTTACCTTCAATGCATAACTTTTTGTGGGGTCCTGGGGAGAAAGGGCCCTGGCAGAGAACCACATGGTTAGTAAAGGGGTGCTGCTCCCCTCTGCGTGTGTGTGGCTTTCTCCACCTTTAGGACACCCTGCTTCCCTCAGACTGATCCCCATATAGTGGCATTAATTAGTCCATATTTCAAACAATTCTAGTCTCTTCACATTTTTTAGGCTCTCTCTCGTCCAAGTTCATTCATCCATCCTTCCTTCCTTCCTTCCTTCCTTCCTTCCTTCCTTCCTTCCATCCATCCATCCATCCATCCATACACCCACCCTTCTGTTCATCCACCCATCCCTCCCATTACTCTCCAAGCAGACACTGAGTACCCTTCCTCTGGGCTAGGAATAGTGTAAGAATGAACAGGAATTGGGACTTGCCTTCCAGCAGACTTTACATGAGGAGGGGAGACGATTTGGCTGTGGGTAAGTTCCAGAGGTGTCAGGATGGCTGGGAGAATAGTCAATCAGGGTTCAGAGAAAGGAGGGAGCAGGAACTTTGGGGCTACACTATCTGGTTTCCAATCCTGGCTCCACCAGTTCAGTGGCCTTTCAAACCACTTCACTCTTCTGTGCCTCACTTTCCTCATCTGCCAGTGGCATGCATGGTGCCTACCTCTGAAGGTCATTGTGTTAGCCATCTACTGCTGAGTAAGGAAGCACTCCAGCCAGTGTATTGTATCTCTGGAGTTGGGGGTCCATTGCCCAGGCAGGGTGGGCTGCTCGGTGCTTTTGTTCTGCCTGGTTTCAGTGGAAGCCACTCAAAGGCCATTCAGCTGGCACAGAGGGACTCCAAGGGCTTCACTCACATGCCTGGCACCTCAGTTAGCATGGCGACAGGCGGGGTCCAGCTGGGACTGTGCACTCAAAAGGGGTCTCTCCAGCATAGCCGTCAGGGCGGCCCACGCTCCAGAGGTACAGGGATGGGAGCAGAGCTGCCAGTGTCAGGCCTGACCTGGAGCCAGATCAGTTTCCTTCCACCACATCCTAGTGGTCAGAGCAGACCCAGGCCTGGCCAGATTTGGGGTGAGAGGACTTTGACCACACCTCCTCAGTGGGAGGAGTGGAAGGATCCGAGTACGTTTCTAAGCCACCAGTTACAGGAATGAGTTAAACCTGGAAAGTAGTGACAGGGGTGCCTGGAGAGCAACACCTGGCAGTGCTTTCGGCTGTTGCTATCAGCATTATGGCCCTTGAGCCGAGGCCTGAAAGGGGAATCTAGGCCCTCTTGGGAGAGGTGGGAGCTGTGGGGAGTGGCAGGCATGGGTTCCGGACAGACTGTGTTGCTTGCACACGCTTGTGTTTTGGGCAATTTCCTGTGAGCCTTGCTCTTTGCTCATTCAAAGTCGATGATCGGCCAACTAATATATGCAAAACACGCAATCGACAGGAAGAAACAGGTGTCACTTCTCTCCGGGGCATCCCGGGACCCAGTCTGGTGAGACAGTGGGCCAGGATGTCACTTGGACACCAGCCCAGTTGCCCAGGACAGGCAGGCTCAGCTCCTCTGAGGGGCTCAATCACACCAACGAGCAGCCCTAGCTCTGAGCTGCCTGCCCCCTCCCTCCAACCCCCACTCAGCTCACTGCCTAATTGGAAAAGGCCATTTCAACATCTTCATAGAAAATGGAGTTTTTCTTCCCGTGATGTCGTGATTTGCCTGGGAGTTAGCAAAGCATCAGTAGAATCCTAAACATCCACTTAAAAGAATCAAGCCTTCATCTCAGCTTGACACGGGCTCGGCCTCCCTTCGTGGGAGGGAGATAAAGCGCTTTCATGCGTGTCCCCCTGCCTGTGAACACGGCTGCTTACACGTCTCCGGGAATGGCTGAGCCGTGCCAAGGATTTTCTCTCTTCCCAGGGATGGCTCCTGCTTTAAATGGCTGCCTAGGGAAGACTCACTCGCACACGCAGGACCTGGGCTGATGGGCTTTGGGGAGGAGGGGGCCTCTCAGAGGGGCAGGTGTGGCCATGGCGTGGTCTCTGGGCCTAGTGCCAAGCTAGGCCCTTTACTGACATCTCTCTGTGTAATCCTCACTACACAGAGTCAGAGCATGGCGGAGGGAAGGGGGTGTTATTTTCACCCCCTTCTGTAGCTGAGAAATCTGGAGCCCAGACAGGCTGAGTAAACCACCCACGGACATGCCCAGGGCAGGGCGCAGAGCCACAATTTCTCTGCGAGTGTGCCCAACACCTGCATTTTCACTCTGCCAGGAGGCATGCGGTTTTTCCCACCTTCCCTTCATTGCTCTTCACTCCATTATCAACCTGAGACAAGCACCTCTGACCTCGTGGTCCCCACTCTGTGCTGGACCAATGCTTGGTGCCCCAGGAGGGATATGTGACAGACCCCATAGCACAGTGGGTACCAAATCTGAATGAGAGATTTTTGTGCTGCTCTGGGAGCCAAGAGCTGTGGCTTCACATTCCAGCCACTTGTGAAGACACACCACTGCACAACCTTGCCAAGTTGACCCCAGCAGGAACCTGTTTCCCCATGTTTAAGTTGAGACCATGCTCTAGGCTTTCCGAGGCCCCTTGCAGGCAGAGAGTCGGGGAGCTTGTCAAGGCTGTTGCATGCATCTGTCTAGGTGTGTGCTGTAACCCCTGGCAGTTGCCCACAGATTGCAAGGTCAGATGTAGCTGCAGTAGTCCTGGACTTTAGAGGGTGATGTAGACAGAAAATGATAGGGGAAGAAATAGAATACTGGGGCCAACTAGAATTGTAAGAAATATCAATCCTGTTCTGTTAACTGTGACTATTTTGTTCTGATTAAAGAAGGCACATTCTAACCTGGCTGGGACCTAGGAGCTCACCTGGAAATGAAGCACATCCTTCCCTTCAGGGAGCTGCCTATTATCATGGAAAGATTGCTGAATCCAAAATTGCCACTCTTTGAAGATCCCTAGTCCTTTACATGTCACTGGCCCTTTGAAGACCTCAGCCTTTGTATACCTGAAGGCCTTTGCATATCTCCAGACCCCATTACTCAACTGCCCATTTGGCATACCCCTCCCCATGTAAACTTTCTCCTTCTACCTAATATATGTAACTGGCTTATAGCAGGGGGCAGAGCATATTTTTGTGGATGACCTGCTATTCTCCCATACTACTGGCAGTATTGGAATAAACGTTCATATATGATTCAACCCTGTCTCTGCTGAATTGGCTCAAGTAATGACAGGCAGCCTGGGTCCATTGATTGTCCAGTTACAAAAAGATGAAGACAGGATATGAGACTGAGACTAAGAGGGCAGATGTTACAAGAGGAGAGAAGGAATGGCCCATGCCTGCTCTTTGCTCCAGTCAGGAGGTAGACAAGTACAGGTAGGTGAGTCTGGCCCTGGGAGAGGGACTCCTAGGATTTGTCAGGAGGCACACTCACCACCCCCACCTGCTCGTCACCTCTTTGGCTCTGGTTTAGAGGAACAGAGCTGTCTACTTCTCCGGATCTGAGATGTGGAGCCCTGAGCTTTCAGAGGCAGCTTCCTATGGGACTGAGTCCTATCAGCCTATGGCTCCTCGACCTTCAGAATTTACAGGTTCCTGTACTTGTGGATAAACTATTGTCTCAAGAAAAATGACTGTCTCTCTCAGACCAGAACCCCCCCCCCCCCCCCGGAGTGTGGGGCTGTGCCTTCTCCCTTACACTGAAGGTTTCCTAATGGAAGCTGTGTCTCCACATTCATTGTTATGATATTGACTGAGGACCTATTAAATACCATGCACTACTTCAGGCACTGGGAATATTATGCTGATAAACAACAAACAATGTTAAGGAATGATAAGTGCTAAGAGGCATAAACAAGTCAGGAATTGATGCTGTAGGGTTTCATGGCCGTGTCAGCTGGGTGCTTGGAAAGGCTTCTGACAACCCGCAGGTCAGAAAGTGCCTGGCCCTGTCCTGATCCCCCAAAAGGACCATGGAGAGGCCCGCTAGGAAGTGGCACTGACCCTGGCTGAAATATGCAGGTTGTTTAACTGCTCAGGTCCTCATCTTCCCCGTCTATGAAACGAGGATAATGCATGGGCTTTGCAGGGTTGAAATTAGATAACAGCTACTCAGGAAGGGGCTCTGGACATGGTGGTGGTTAACAATCATTATTTTACTCAGTGTAGGCATGATGCTTCATGTTTATAGGTGACATTTCATCCTCACAGCTCGAGAAGAAGGGTGAGGAGGTTATGAGCTCCCCAGGGGTCAGGTGGATGTATAAATGTGAGTTTTGGAGTGATCACAATGGCTGGAGCCACCTCGGAGTGGCAAGGAGAGTTCCTACAAATGTGTCCTCCCTGGGCAATGTATGGACTAATTCAAGTAGCACCTCCATTTTTAAAAACAAGAATTCCAAAACAACCCCTTATTAACAGATGAAGACTAAATCCCAGGTCAGGTGACTAGTCCAGGTTCACCTGGTGCATCAGGGCAGACCTAGGACCAGAATCACATCCTTACCTCACCACCAACACCTTGGCTGAACAGAGCCCACCCCAGCCCCTCCAAAGCCACTGCGTATGGCCCCGTGATGTCCCTCACCTACCCAGCCTGAGACATGAACATGGATATCTTGGGTCTGGTTCTCAGATTTCCATCCCCACAGCCACCTCCCGTAAAGAAAATGTGGTGTTGATTACATTTCTACTCTCTGCACTCTGTAATTAATAATTGCAATTCATCTTGCACACTTAGTCAAATACCACAGGGGCTAATTGGCTATTATACCTTTCTCCTTTTGATTGAGATAATAGATTTTAGGTGGTTCTGCAGTTTACTCAGCAGCACCTGATAAAGTCTGCCACAGGGCGATGTGTGTGCTCTGCATTTGCAGAGAGGAAGCTGAGCCAAGGGATGAGGGAGCTGGGCCTCTTGAGCAGGGAGCAAAGGGGCCGAGGCCAGGTGTCCTGGGTTGGGGCAATGTGTTGAAACAGGTCTTTTTAAGCCTGGAGTCATCCTCGATGCTGCATTCTGGCTCCTGATGCACGTCAGCCCGCTCCCTCCTTTCACTATGGGTGTGTGAGGGCAGTGGGCTGCTCACCTCTCCTCTTGCCCCAGGGATTTGGTGTGTTTCCCATCCAGCTGTCTTAGGTCAGGGTGTGTCCTGGAGCATCCAGCCCCCATGGGTTGGGGAATATCAGCTGCATCTTCTGTCCCCAAATCTCCTCCTGGGATTTCTTTGCCATCCATGTGCCTGAAATTCTGCCATTGGAGATTCATTTCTTTGTTACTTGGCAGGATAGGGTGAGGGTTCTTTTTCAGAGTCTCCTCGTTGCATTGTTTTGAGATTATTTTTACTGTAGATGATAGAAAAAAAATTAGCTTGGTCTTAGACAACATAACCGAATGAATTAATTATTGAAAAGTTTAGAGTGTTGCTAGCTTCACGCATGGTTTAATCCAAGGGATCCCATTGTCGGCAGGACTCTGGTCCATTCCTAGGCAGTTCCCTGGGCTTTGCTCTACTTCTGGGTCAATTTCCTCTTCTGGCCACCAGCCCCCAACCCCACACAATAGTGGCTATGACACCATCTGGAGACAAACAGCGATTATAGGACTTGTCCCAGGTCCCAGGTCATAGAGGTTGAGTCAGTTGAGTCTCCTGGGAAGTAGACACTGGGAATGACTGGGGTTCCTGAGAAGGATCACCCTTGATAGGATAAAAGGGAGAGGGGTGGGTTGGGCAGAGAGAGCCTCTGAGCAAAATGCAACCTGATCTGGGAGAGGGAAGGGGCTGGAGCACCTCATGTCACCTGGCATCAAGGGGCAGATGAACAGAGTGCTGCCTGAAAAGTCCTGTTCCGGACAGAAACACCCGGGCCCGCACAACCCTCTGACTTAGACATTGGCTGAAGCTGATAGAAGGCACTAGTGTTGGCTCCAGAGCCAGGGTTGACCCTGCAAGTGCTGGGGCTTGAGGCTGTCCACTAACTGACCTGCTTTTCACTCGACAGCAGCTTTCTCCTTGAAGGGCAGCTGAGGGGCATGCCCCCACGGCCGCCTCCCATTAGGAAATAAAGCAGGACTGAAACTCTAGCAGTGGGGATCAGACACTTGCAGACTTAACCCCTCCACACCACTCCTCGGTATGGGAGTCTCAGTAGAATGGGATCAGTGCTGATCCTGGGTGTCCTGGCTCTGCCACCAGCAACCCTGTGTCCTTGGGCAAGTCACTCCATTCATTCATCCATCTCCATTTATTCATGCACTCATTCATTCATGCACTCATTCATTCCAATGGCTCCTGAGCATCTGCTGACGGTCATGATCTATGGCAAGCCCTTGAGAATAAGGCACAGGCCTCATGGGTCTCTTTATTTGGTTGGAGGACCACAGTGGCTCACATAGATTCTGGACAATGTTGCCAGGCAGGGATAGAAAGCCCTCAGGTCACAGTGTCCAGAGATGTGGATGCTACCGTGGGCCTCAGTTTTCATCAAAAAAGGGATTGCTTAGACTCAATGCTCGCTAAGGACCTAGCCATTCTGTCAGTCAGCTTCTGGTCAGGTTTGGGGATCCAGGGCTTGCTCCAGCAGGTCATGAACCTGAGACCATGGTGTAGGCTTATCCACAGAATCAGCCGGGGCCTGTGCAAGCCAGAATGTAGGCATTGCTGCTTGTCACTGTCTATAAAAGTGCCTGCTCCATCTCCCAACTACATGTCAATCATTGACCTTGGGAGGGGTCCATGCCCCTGGGGTCTGGACACAATGCTGGGGCAAGTTCTGTGTCTCTGCCTTGGTCCAGACGTGGCTGTTACAGGCCAAGAGCCAGGCAGCTGGGCAGGAAGCATCAGTTAAACAAGACACATTCATCAGCTGATAGATGTCCCAGAGAAGTCAGGACACTCATTTAAAAAGCCAACCATCCAGACTATCCTGAGTCCTCAACCAGCCATGCCCAGATACATGACCTTGAAGTGGTCCTTGATCCTGTACAAATTATTGTCAGAAAAGTCGATGGCCAATTAAACAAGCAAATGTGCCTCTTGCACTTTTAACTCACGCTCGTAAATGAGCTCTGCCCTAGCCTGGAGGCAGAGACGCTGGACTTGCCCGTCCTCTTCATCAGACTAAACATCTTCTCCATGGCACAGGCTCCAGAGCTTGGTTATTAAATCAGCAAAACCCGCATGCTCCCAAGATAAACTCCTGAGAATGCGATAAAGCACTCACCCTGGAGAATTCCAATCGGTGCATGTGACAGGGCAATGGCATTAGCAGCAAGCATCCCTCCTAAAACAGCCCAACAAGTAATTTGCTATTTTATGGCTCAAATGCTGACACATAAATAACCGGGCTCCAGTGGGCAAGGAAAAAGCACCCAAAGTGACAATCCCTTTGCCCGCCTTTGCCAGGGCCCAGAAACATGGAGCACCCCAACTGAGGAGTCTTCCTCTCTCCTCCAGCTGTTTGGCCAGTGTAAAGGGATCCACAGGCTGGCGGGGAATGGACTTTTACACCCGCCTGTGCCCCATCTCAGGAGGAGTTGTTGGTGTCTGCCTGTCTTATTCTCTCCTTTTTTTATTTTTTCCTGTTTCACTTTCTCCCTTCCTATCTTTCTTCTTCTTTGGCTGAGGTGAGTCTTCTATGACCTTGTACTTCAATATGTTCACATCAGAAAATTCTTCCTATCCCTGGCCAGTCATGGAGGTATGTTTCTATCCCTGGCCACTGGCCAGTCTTGAGGGGGGTATATTTCTACCCCTGTTCAGTCTTGGGTGTGTGATTCTATCCCTAGTCAGTCTTGTGGGTTTGTTTCTAATGGTAGTTTTGGAGTCCTTCGCTCACATTTCCCTCATCCCTCACAGGTGCTGTCCTCACTCTGTGATCCCAGTCTGGTCCGAGCAAATGTTCAGTCCCCCCAGCGGCAGATCTGGAAGCATCCGGGTGCCAGGCCAGCCCACGGACAGCTCTGTGGAAACTAGAGAAAAAAGCCCCTCCCAAGTCACTGTGCACATCCCTGAGGACTTCAGCCCCACGTGCCACCTTAGGCATGCAACCAGGACAGGACTACCAAGGCCTAGTTCTCTTACAGGCCTAGCTCTGGGGATGGGGTCAGAGGTGACCAAGAATGAACACATTTTAGATCTCACCCCAATAATATGTATTAATTTATAAGTAGTTCTAAGAATAAGGACATTAAGTAATAGAAGAATGAATTTTATTGATGATAAAATAGATATAAATGGAAATTGTAATATTTTTTTCCTGTCTTCCTGCCCCAAAGTCTTTTCACTCCTCAGCATTAAAGTGCTCTCACTTCGGGGGCTATAGTCAGAGACCAGGAGAGGAGGTTTAGCCACTGAGAACATGAGTCACACCCTGTCTGCTGGGCCCTGCTCCTCAGACAGCCCTACCACTTGCTTTCCTGGCCTCTATCAGCAGTGCTCACTCTCTCGGTCCTTCCTGATCAACATGAAACTCCAGGCTTCCCTCACCATGAATTCCTCCCAATTTCATTTCCTTTTCGAGGTGCAGGGGGTTGGTGTAGCAGAGGGAGTGCTGGCTGGTGCTGGCTGGGCAGCTCCTGACTGTGAATGGAATGTGGGCTCCTGGCCTCAGCCACTATGCTGGGAGTCAGGCCTGCGCTGACCACATGGAGCTGCTGTATTTCTGATGATCAGCTCCTCACCCACAAAATACATGGGCTGGACTGAACAATGGCCACGCCCCTCCAACCCTGACAGGCAAGACTTCTGTAAGGCTGGCAGTGCCAGGCCTGAGTGGAAGAGCAAGTGGCAGCCTCGGAGAAGACTGGGCAAAGGGAAAGCTGCTTAGTGGGGAGATAAGCATTTCCCAGACAGCTTTCCAGGAGAGAGGGCACGGGAGGGCCAGGTCCCCAAAGTCAGGGCCGTAGGACTGTGGATCTGCACCCTGCTAGCAGGTCAGCAGCACTGGGCCTGGTTCCTAGCCCAGCTTTGCCCAGTGTCCTGGAGCAATTCCTCCTGTGCTCAACCTTGGTTTCTTTTCCCAAAAAGTCAGGCTTGGCTTGGATGACAAGGGAGAGCATGAGAGAATACAAAGCCTTTTCAAACTTTATTTCATGTGTGTGTGTGTATGTGTGTGTGTGTGTGTGTGTGCGTGTGTGTATGTGTATCTATGTGTGTATATGTGTGTGTGTGTGTGTGTGTGTGTGTGTGTGTGTGTGTGTACTGGGTCACTGTGCCAATCCGGGTCACAAGAGGAAACAGAAGACATATAATTGAGAAGCATGTGGCGAGTTTAACAGAGACTGTTTACAGAGGTGGAGGTAGGGTAGCCAGCAATGCAGGAGCAGGCGCTCACAGCAGCAGGGCAGGCTGACACCTCAGGCAGAAGAAACATGGAAAGAGAGGGCCTAACAGCACCAACAGGGTGCTGAGTAGGAAAGACTACCTTGACCTTGAGAGGAGCAGTGGGCTGAGTGGAGGGACAGTCAGCTGCTGCCATGGAGCCGGAAGGAAGCTGAGAGAAAAAATATGCCTTCTCACTCTCCCCTCTGTGTCCTCTGGCATTCCCTGGGGGAGCTTCCTCAGAAGCCTGAGGCAGGATCACCCGGGCACAGTTCCCTACAGCTCCCGGGGCAGAGGGGTGGACCCTGAGGGCACAGGGGTGCTTTCCAGCAGAGGGAGATGTTAAATCTATTCTTACCAGGGATTGCAATCAAATACATTTCAGAGCCATTGCCCACAGGAGACACAGGTAGCATTGCAGCAGACACAGGCTTACAGTCAGCCCGAAGCTGGATCCTGGCTCTGCCATTGCAGATGTTGTGACTTGGACAGACAACTTAACCCACACCTTTGCCCCCACACCTGTGCAAAGGGGAGACTGATGCCCCCTAGAATTTATCATGGGGTTAGAGGTAATAGTGGAGAAGTGCTAGCCACAGGGGGTGCTAGCAGTGACAGCACCCACCCTGTGTCCCAGGTGTGAGGACAGGAAGCAGTGCAGACAGGCAACCCTGCAGAGCATGGGTTGAAAGGAGCTTGGTCCATCTTTGTTTCTTTAAATGTCACCCTTGGTTGGCCCTGGCCAGAGTGTGACATTTGAAGAAACAAAGCTGGTTGGAGCATCATCCTATATACCCATCATCTATGGGTTCAATTCCTGGTCAGTATGGGAGGCAGTCAATAGATGTTTCTCTCTCTCTCTTCCTCTCTTTAATATCAATAAACAAATCCTCTGATGACGTTTTTTTTAATCACCTTGTTCTTTTCCATCCTTCCCACTCTGCCCTGTGACTTCATTTCTTCTGCAGGCAACTATGGATAGAATGATTTATAAACCAATGTGTTAATTTGTCCGGGAGCAAAGCCTGTTTCCCGTGTGATTCCCATGTGCAGAGGGGCTCCTGGGGGCAAAGGCCTTGATGCACTCCCAGAGAAGACAGAAGACAGCTGGGGGTGGGGAGTGGGAGGTCGGGGGTGGGGAGGGAGCACTTCCTCTGCACTTGCATCCACGACCGGGCTGAAACGATGTCACCACCCCCTTTGCCCCATTATTTCTCTCTTAACAAACACTGCAGCTCCCTTCTCACGACAGAGGAAGCCAGACACTCAGGCTGCCATTAACTGACTGCCTCTTACTGGGGCCTCAGTTTCATTACCTGGAAAATGGAAACAAGGATAACTCTGTAAGGGATGACTGTGAAGTGGAGAAGTAAGGTTTGTAGAGAGCCTGGGCCAGGTCAGTGAATGGCCAGTCAGGTAACTTTATCCACAGATAACAGTCTGGCCACCCTCTCCATGCAGCGAGGTGCTTCCTCTGTAAGCAGCTCCGCAGATTTGCAGGAATTCTCTGTCTGTGATTAAAAGCTGTTCCTGCCACTGAAGACCGCCTGCGGCTCTGCAGAGAGACACTGATAATTAGGCCTGGTGTTGGGGAAAGGCCGAGAGAAGGCTGCTTTGCAGGAGCCTGAAAGCCTGCCTTTGTCTGCATTAAAATCAGGGATTTAACGCACAGCCCAGCCACACACACAGGTGCATAGGCCAGTGCACAGGCAAGGCTGCCCATCAAAGTATGGTGGCTGCTCTGGTAACTGATGAAGAAGGTGGGGGAGGAGGGAGCCAGGAGCTCTGCCCTGAAAGAGATGACAAGACGGTGGCTCAGAGGGTGACTTTCACAAATGTACGGGGTGCTCGCTGTGAGCAGGGTTCCAGAACCAGACTGCTCAGGCTGGGCTCCAACCCAAGATCTGCATCTTTCCAGCTGGGTGGCCTTGGGCCAGACACTTAGCCTCTCTGTGCCTTGGTTTCTCTCACTGAAAATAGGGTACAAGTATGTCATGATGAGAAATGATGATGAAAGTTTCGTGAGTCATGAGGCTAGAATAAGGGCTGGTGCGTAGTAAGCAGGAAGGCATGTGAGCTGCCACCATCAGCTTCAGCTTCATCCTCATCATCCTCTCCCTGAACAGCTGCATAGTAAGAGGAACTCTGCACCAGGGAAGGAAGAACTAAGGTCCATTTTGTTATTAAATTGTCTCCTCAACTACATTATTCCACATGGAACTTGAGACAAGTCATAAACATCCTTATGCTTCACCAAAAGAATGAAGGACATAAGAAAATGTGGGTGAGGGGAGATTAAGAGCAAGCCAGAATGCCACTCATGTGGTCCCGTGGAGTTCCCGATGGGCCCATAAAAATATGACCAGTTGCAAAACTCACGGATAAATGCCAGTCAGTTCTAAAATGAGTGAACCTCCTCCAACACAAGATTCAACAAAACAAGTCAGATGCAAAAGCACACAGGCTGAGAAATTTCATTTCTATAATAAAGACAAACACAGGCAGAGCTCATCTATGCTGTGAAAAAGCATGGCAATTGTCACTGGGGGCAGGGCCGTGCCTGGGTGTCTGGCAGGAGGGCCTGGTGCTGGGAGGGCCTGGTGCCGTCCTATTTCTTGATCTGGGTCTGGGGGGTAGAGGTGCATTCAGTTTGTGGGACTCTATCAAGCCTCACTTCTGGCATGTACGTATGTTTCACTGCAAATTTCAAATAAACCATGGCTTTTCAGCACCCTGAGTCTGTAAGCAACATTTATTGTTAATGAAGGAAATAAATGGCTAATCGGTATGTGTACATTGCTGCTCACTGCATGGATTTCCCACATAGCCACCGAGGAGGGCAGCTGTGTTTACTGAGGTTAAGTAACTTCCCTGCACCCTCAGATCCCTTCTCTCCCCTTTCTCCACCCCTACCCCCAGCACCCAAGAGTGGGCACCTTGAGGACAGAGTTCAGAATCTGGCACACAATGAATGCTCCATAAATGCTCAAAGAAGGGGGAGCAAAGCATGTCATCATCCTGTCACCAGTCCCCTATTGGGCTTCTGAAATCATTTTTTTTTCTCCCTAATTCTAATTCCTATTGCATTTATAAGTGATTCAGAGGAGCTTGATCACTTTCTGTTTCTAGGTCTAGAACGCTTGGTCACTGTGGCCAGGCCTTCACACTGCACAGCTATTTGGTGTGACTGAGGAGTGATGGTTCAGTTCTGCTCCCAACAGGAGCCCCTTGAGTGGGGAAGGGGAGGGAGAAATGAACTAAGGTGGGGGACCAGGGAATGGAAGCCTATACCTGCTCCCTCCCACCTGTGCAAGGCTTAGCTCTTAACTCAGCACTTCCTAAAAGTGAGCAGATGGCCCCCAAATGGAGCATCTCCTTCCCTTATCCACCCCTGGGCCTGGCTTCTGCCCTGTCCTCTGCCATGGCCCTTCCCACCCTATTGGGTTCTTTGTCTGAATGAAGGTCAACAAACAGCCCAATTTGGGCCAATTCACTACCAAACTGCATTACACTCTCCCTGCGGAAGGCCTGGTACTTCTGGGGGTATGGGAGAAGGTGGGGAAGAGGGCCTCTGATGGACACCTGGAAGCTTGGGTGAGTCCCTGGGGCTCACATCCTCTCCCGACCCCAGAGGCCCTCCATCTCCCCCTGGAATTGCCAGGGACCTGCCTCCAGCCCTTGGGGACAACTGTGTCTTTCCGCTGCTGTATGTATTACACTGAGTCAACAGTCAATGAATAATGAATTATAATAATAATAACTTGAGAAAATTTATGCCCTTGCTTCAGCTAGGTCCCAAACATAAAGGGAAAACTCTCTGTAATTTAAACCCTGGGACCAGCGAGTGAATAACACAGGCATCTTTCCCCCGGGACCGGCAAATCAACTCATTAAATTAGTAAATCCCAGTCTTCTCTGTGCCTGAACAACAGGCTTGTTTATGTCTTCAAACTGGCCAACGTCTTAGGGAGTCAGGGAACAGAGCAATTGGAGTCCCCCCTTCACCCAGAGTCCGAGCCACTGTCTGAGTTCACTGACTCTTATTAGGGTTGAATGCAGGGAAAGAAAAAACCACCAACATTGAATCCAGTCTGACAATGGATGGCTTCTAGACCTACATGCTGCAAAACAAGCAAATCCGTTGAATTTTTCCTTTCTCGGTCTCTTACTTTGTATTTCCTGTGCAGAGTCCTCATAACGCTGAAATCCTGATCCACACTTTTTCCTGAAAAGATATTTGCAGAACTCGAGTGCAGAATATGAAATCTGCCTTTCCATGCTCTGAGTGGCAGGGGTGGGAGGTGAAGGTGGGGTGGGGTCTAGTCTATCTTTTGTGGGCCCTTTCTGTTCTCTTTCCTCTAACCCAGTTCTTCTTAGCCTGTCCCTAATCAGTGTGCCATCCCCACCCAGCTTTGGGGGCAAGGCAGTTCTGATAATAACCAGCTGGAATTAGGTCACACATCAAGTTGAAGAGCCAGTCCCAACAAGGCTGTCCTCATGCCAGACACTAGCTGCAATTTTGGGGGATCCCCTACCATCCTCTGTGCTTCAGGCCAACTTGCTACAAATTCAGAGGTGCCTACTACCTTGTCAGGTTTGATAATTCACTAAAACTTCTCATAGAGCTAAAGAAAGCACTCTGCTTACAGTTTCATTATAAAGAGGTCAAACCCAGGCCAGTCCAAGAAAGAGACACAGATGAGGCCTGGGAGGGTTCCAGTGTGAAGCTTCTGTGCCCTCAGGCCCCATCACCCCTGCAGGCATCAAGGGCATCAATCTATATCGCCAACCAGAGAAGCTCATCCAAGCCATGGTGTCCAGATGCTTTATTGGAATTCCATTAGGCATGATTGACACACTTGGCACAAAACTAAACTTAATCTGTAGTTCTGCCCAAACCAGGAGGTCAGGCTCATATTATGTCCCAGTCATCTAATCACATGATTGGTCTTGCTGGTATGACCAGCCCCCATCCTGAGTTGTCTTGTTAGCATAAACTCAGATGTTGGGCTGGGGGTTCGGGGGGGGTGGGCACCAGGAATAACATGGGAAATTCCAAATTTAGAGATTCTCTCCCAGGAACAAAGACCTGCCAAATTCTTTAGAATATATGATTTAAATGAATATGCTTTAGTTGAGGCCTAGCTTCTGTGTCCATTGAGTAGGTTCGAGAATGCTGGTGAGTGTGAGCACACTCACGGAGGTCTCTGAGAAAGTGGAAAGAGTAAAGACCGCATGATGAGTAGAAGGAGCTAGGATTAGAAGTTGAGCCCTAGTCTCTGGTTGAGTGGGACATTATCCTCAGGGAAGACAAGGACAGTAGTAATTCTGCCACCAAGAGTGGCTAGCATTTTTAGAGTATGCCCATGGGCTGGAGGAAAGAAAGTCTGAGAGAATGCCAATGATGGAAAATATTAGGGGGTTCAGTCTGGACATCTAATAGGAAATGAATGTCAGAACTGGGAAAGGCCTCTGTCCACGGTGTGTGTGTGTGTGTGTGTGTGTGTGTGTGTGTGTGTGTGTCTTTGCCTGTGCAGATATGAGCATGTGTGAAAGTGAAAGAGAAAGAAAGGTTAAGTTGACAATACTCTTCAGATTTGGGGTGTCATCCCCTCAGATACCAGCTGGACCAATGGTTAATGAATGGTGCCCCTCTCATTATCATTCCTAATGCACCATTAAAGAATGTTTGCTTCTTGCCCTCATAACCTTAGGCTCTGCCAGATCCTGGTAGAGTACACTCCCACCAGGGCAGGCTGGGCTTAGAGCTATGATGGCAGCATGGTCACTTTGGGCTCCTCCTGCCAGTTGACCAGCAGCAAAGGAAGTGTTACTATACATGTGGAAGTGACTGGCCTTGACCACCCTCCCCCACTCTGAGGAGCTGAGGTTGCTGTCACATGTAGGGGCCGGGAAGAGCAGGCACTGAGTATGCTGAGCTGCCTCCTGGGCCTCCATGCCTAGCAATGGTGAAGACAATGGCTACAATCACAGCCTGATGCTGGAAAGGCCACTACGAGCTCAGATCCCTCGAGACAAGGCTCAGCAGCATCTCACCAGGCAGGCAACCTAGGCCAGCTGCCAAGGGAGAGGGATCCACGATGTGCTGGAGGAGGAAGGTGATGGATATCAGTCAGTTAGGTCTGGGGATCAGTTACAAATAAGATTATGGCTAGTTCCACTCACCCTCCTGCATTATTTGGGCAGAGACAATAGGCAGCTGCCACCATAAAGGAAACTCTGTGATGGACTGGACACAGTGGAGGTCCAAGAAGGTTTGAGTGTTTCAGGGGTGGATTGTACCAGCACTTCTTCTCCCACTTCACATCTTACTGTCGTCACTTCTTGCTCCAGCCACTGCTGTGACAGTCAGTCCTGTGCAGGTGGCAACCAGTATCACACAGGTTACCATATGTTTCCATGTATAAGACACTATTTTTTTTCTAAAATCGTTAGACTGAAAATTGAAGGGTGTCTTATTCATTGAAGTCAGATGAGGAGGGAGCCAAGCAGGTGCGTAGCTGCCTATACCTTGTCAAGTAGGTTTCCTCCAATCATGAGTCTTATTGTTATGACGTCAGTTGATGACATAATTGAAGGTGGAGAATGCTCAGATACAATAGGGATTGGAGCATTCTGAGTCCATAAAAATGACAAAAAATATAAAGATAAATACTGGTAAACAATTGTCTTACTCTGCTAAATTCAAACTGAATGTAATCAACTATGCAATAGAGCATGGAAATAGAGCTGCAGAGAGACCATTTGGATCTCCTCCCACTGAGTGTATGATCATACAGTGGAGAAAACAGGAATAACAACTCCTTAAGATGCCAATTTAAGAGAAAAACCAGAAAAATGTTTAAAATATTGATTTCTTAATTTTGGGTTGGGAAAGTAGGGGGCGTCTTATACATGGGGGCATCTTATACATGGAAAAATATGGCACATTTAACAGCATCTTACATAAGTCAATATCATATACCTCTCACTTCCTGTGCTGGGTTTCTCGGGCACAGAAGTATGAATCCAGCCCACTCAGCAGGTACACAGGAGCACCAGGAGTGTGCAGTGGTTATAGCTGGTGAGGCCACATGATCAACTGGAAAGGAAGACAGTGGAAGAGTGCTTCCCCCTTTTATGCTCTGAGCTGAGAGTTCTGAGATGCATGTCAAAATCAAGCTCATGGCCAATGCTAGTGTCCACTTCATCCATTCATTCTCCTTCTGGCTTTTCCTCCCTTTGAGCTTCACTCTCCTGTCCTTCCTTCTTGCTCCATGGATTCACATCCTCTTATATCATTGGTTGGCAAACTGCAGCTCCTGAGCCACATGTGGCTCTTTAACCCCTTGAATGTGGCTCTTCCACAAAATACCACAGCCTGGGTGAGTCTATTTTAAAGAAGTGGCATTAGAAAAAGCTTAAGTTTAAAAAATTTGGCTCTTAAAATAAATTCAATCATTGTATTGTTGATATTTGGCTGTGTTGACTAATGAGTTTGCCAACCACTGTCCTATATAATAAAAGGCTAATATGCAAATCAACAGAACTGTGGAATGACGGGTCGCTATGACATGCACTGACCACCAGGAGGCAGATGCCCAATGCAAGAGCTTCCCCCTGGTGGTCAGTGTGCTCCCAAAGGGGATCACCATTCAGCCAGAGCCAAACTCATGGCTGGCAAGAGCTTCTCCTGCCTCTGCGGCAGCACTAAAGATGTGCTTAGGCCCACTCCTCTAAGAGCTCCTGGACATCCCACAAGGGCTCCCAGCTGTAAGAGGGCACAAGCCCTAGTGAGGGACCCCCTGAGTGCCTGAATTTTGTACACCATGCCTCTAATATCAAATAAATCACTTTGTATGCAAGCCTCTGTCTTGGATTCCCCACTGTGGGGGTATAAGGGAAAGCAGTCTGACATGCCCTACTGTCTGTTCTCAACACAGAAGTTAGAGCGATCCATATGTGAGTTCAATCATGAATCCTCTGCTCAAAATTCTCCAATGGATTCAGCAGCCACCCAAACTCCTGAAGATAGTTGGGGCCAATTACCATCACCGTAGCTGCTCTTTTTCTAGGAGGCCTGCCAGAATCTTACCAACCCCATTACCTCTCTGACCTCATGCCCAGCCCCTGTCCCTTCAGCCTCTTTCCTGTCCTTGAACACACAGGTGAGCACTCACCTCTGGGGTTTTGCTCTGCCCACTTATTCCCTCCACCTGCAATGCTCATCCTCATGGATGGTGTCTGCATGGACAACTGCATCATTCTTTCCAGTCTTTCCTCCAATAGTGTCTCAACATAGGGTGACAACTGTCCTGATTTGCCTGGGCCTTGGAAGCTCCCAGAATGTTGGACTGTCAGTGCTGAAAGCACCAGCCCTAGACAATGTGGCATGGTTGGTTACTCCATTTCAATGAAACCTGACCCTTGTATTTAAAATGTCAGCCCCTTACATCCCTGACGCTCACTGACTCTGCCATTATACTAGTACTTACTTTCTTCTATACCAGTGGTCGGCAAACTGCAGCTTGTGAGCCACATGCAGCTTGCAAGCCGCGGTTTGCTGCTCTGTTGACTAATGAGTTTGCCGACGACGGTTCTGTAGCACTGCTCACCTCTAACCTCCTACATTGTTTAATTCTGTAGAGAATGCTTACCACTTAGAGCATTTTGCTGTGTCCCCAGAACAGCTGAGCACAGTGGTTCTCAGTATCGGCCCCGACCACCAGCATCAGCATGGGGTTGGGGGGGGGACTGGTAAGAAATGCAGATTCTTGGGACCCCCCACCACTGAGTGAGATAGCATGGGGTGAGCCAGGAGTGAGCGTTAGCACACCCTCCGCAGGACTTCCGGCATACCAAGATTGAGAGCCACAGCCCGAGCATCTAGGAAGCACTCACCACATGTTTGCTGGAAGAACTAATGGTTCTTGTGGGGTGGACACTCTTCATCCAATTTACAGAAGCAGGTTCCCTGTGGACTCCATCTCCAATAGGATCTGTCTCTGTGTTTGGGGTTTGTCACTTTGAGCCAGAAAGGGGTTTCTCTCCCAGCCCTGAGCCCTGGAGAGCTTGGGTCATCTCATTAACCCGACGCAGGCTGCCTGCCTACCATGAGAAGTGGCTCAGTACTGGCTTATCTCAGGTTGGAGAAGGTGTGGGAGACACAGAGCCGCCCTTCCATTTTCCCATGATACCTGAGCTGTTTTTCTTTTCTTTGACCTGGGAACCTCACTCAGCAATATTCTGGTGAATCATTTCAAAGGACCAGAAGGGATGGGCCAAGAGAGAGACATCTGATTTCTACCCTTGCGGAGAATCAAACCAGTTTGAACTGCAGCAAGAAAGATTAAGGCTAGCCCTCAGGAAGGATTTTCTGAAAGCCTGGGAAAGTGTCAGGGACCTAGCGGGATATGAAATCCTCTACCACAATGCTTGAGTCAGGGTTGGTCCTAAGTGTGCATGGAGGAACTGACCTCAAGTCTCTCAGGACTCTGGGGACCAACTAGCTGAGAGGAGCTGCTTTTTGATGGCCTGTCAGAGGGACAGAGGTTGTCTTTCACTCACCAGCATGTGGATTTGAAAATTTCTCTACCTCAACCTGGGCACTATGGATATTTCAGTCTTTATTGAGAGACCGTATTGTGCATTGTAGGATGGTTAGCAGCATCCCTGGCCTCTAACCTCTATCTATATATGTAAAAGGCTAAGAGACTGTCCAACCATCCAACCATTGACTGGTCATTAGGTATGACACACATTGACCACTAGGGGGCAGATGCTTAACATAGGAGCTGCTGAGCTGCAGTGACTTGGCAGTGGTGGTTCTCAGATGATGCACCCCAGAACCAGAGAGGAAGGAGCCTGATTCTTCATGGGGACATGTGATTCCACCTTCCACTGTGAATTATGTTGTTGCTGGGGCCCTGTATCTGGTTTACTGCACACTTGCATTTGCCTTCCACACCCTGTATGACAGCAACTTTGCAGAGAGCTCTTTTAGACTCCAGGACCCCTCGGGGATGTTGGAGAGCAGTTTTTGGCCCGATTCCCCCAGGCCAGGCAGAGGGACCCCATCTGCTGGAGGAACCCTGTTCACTCTGTAGATGCCCTTTAAGCCATGGTGCCACCACAGTGCAGCTGCCTGGGGAGGGACTGCAGGATGTTGGCTCCAGGGCATATCTGGTCCATCTTGCCTGATCCTGCCCAGCTAGGCACCTTCTAATTAATTTCCTCTCAATGTGCACAAATCTATGCACCATGCCACTAGTTTATTAATAATCAGCTGCTTTCAGTTGTGACGATGAACTCTGTCTCCAGACATTGCCAAGTGCCCCTGTGGTGGGAGTTCTAACTGCATCAGATGGCCTGGAGGGACCACACAGTCCTTCTCTGTACCAATATTCCAAATAAGGCACACACCACCACAGCACCTGCATGGTTTTCTTACATAGATAGAGCCCATCTCCCTTCCAAGATCCCAGCAGAATTCTGTCAGGGCCTGACTCCAAGAGATGGAATATGTGGCCTCCGCATCACATGCTCTGTGGGCCACACAGCACCAGCCTGGCTATGGTGGCTCTCTTTAAAACACCTGTCTTCCCAACTCTCGGGCAGCATCTTCAATGGCCACCTGGTCTGGGCAGTTCAGATTCTAACAGCTGGCAAGGGAGAGGGTGCTGATGTCACATATTGGAATCCCACTTCATTTGAATGCCAGTACGCCCATGCCATGCTTTCTGAGGAAACCAAAGGCCCAAAGTCATAGCCAATAGATGGGGATGTCACTGTCGGAGATATTTTTGAGCCATCATCTCCAGAAAGACTCTTTTTGGGTGAGGTGAGTGAGGCAGGATCTTGCAAGTACAGGGTCATATCCTGCCTTTATTTAAAAATTTTGTGTTTTATCTATCGTAGACATGTTTGCATTAATTTTGATTTTTTGACCTATTGCATTAATATTACTTGATTACTGGTTTATTTAGAGTCACTCTGAAACGTAGGATCTCAGCAAGTGTCTCGCTTGCCCCCTCTGGTTTTGGCACTGACTGGCTGGTTTGGGGTTGAGGGCATGACAAAGGGAGCAACCAAGGCCCAGAACACCTGGTGTTGCAGAAGCCCCCAGCAGGGACTGCTCGGCGAGAATCACTGAAGATAAACTAGACAGAGCCTCTCAACCCTCATCTTCAGTGAGTGACTGGTTCTAGGATATTACACATCATTTACTCATTTATTCACAATCATTCTTCGAGGCCTGCTCTGGGGCAGACTTGGCAAGATCAATGGTGTGACACTGTTGCCCAGGCAGGGAAGACAGGCTTGTAAACAAATGGAGCTGATGCCAGTGATCGGGACTGACAAAGCACAGGGGAGCCCCTCGGGCTGTGATTCGTCGAAACTCCTCTTCAGGGACTGAACCCAAATATGAGATTCATTCTCAACTCAAGAGAGATCTTGTCAGCCACAGGTCATTTTCACGTTTGCTAACAAGCCTGTCTAAGGCTCAGTGGTGAGATGTGAGCAGGGATTACTCAGCTTAATTCCCTGAAACCCCAGGTAGTAGTAGTCAAGGGATTTCCTACTCCCCTTCCTAGAGTTGAGGCTCTGCCGGGCGGAAACAATTAATGAAATGGTTCCTACATAATTAGAGGGCTTAATTGATGAAAAGCCAGAGTGTGGTTTTTCTCTGCCTGCTCTCTTTTTTCGTTTTGAGATTCAGGACAGCAGGAGGCGGGGAGGAAGGTCCTTTCAAGGAAGAAACAGAAGGAGAACAAGATGCTTGTGGAGAATGGTCTAACTCGCCATTTCACAGATGAAGGAACTGAGGCCTAGAGAGGGCCATTGACTTGTTCAGAGTGGCAGCCTGCAGGGAGATGGATCAGTATTGACAGTGCTGGCCACTGGTGGAGAGGATGGGGCTGAGGGTCAAGCCTGCCTCCATTTCTCCAGTTGCAGAGTTTCTTGCTAAGAAATTAAGCCGAAGACACTCTCTACTTCTGCAATAACCCGAGCTAATATGCAGCTTTTGGGTTGTGGCAGGAGTCAGGGCCCCTAGCTGCTGCCAGGTGTTCCATCCTCTGGGAGGAGGGACTGGGTAGCTTAAAGAAATGGCAGGGGGGCCAGCGGGTCCCTGGCTCTGGTCCCCAGCAACCCTGTGCTCTCGCTGTCCTTCGAGTTGCCTGCCCAGGAGGCAGCCCCACTCACCCTGCTCCATCCTGGAAGAAGGGGCGACAGGAAGCGCCCTCAGTCTCATTTCATGGTTGAGGAGACCTGCCGTCAGAAGTGTTTGGTGATTTGTCCAGGGGCATTATGCTAAGCACATTGCTGGTGAACCCTGCCCTGGAGCCAGACTCTCACTGTGCTTCCTGCCCAGTCCTGCGGAGGCTCTACTCAGGTACAAGTCAGGCAGGGGTGCTGACCCATCTCTGTGGACTCTGCCAGGGCAGGGAAGCCCAGCCAACCTATCTCTGTAACCACAATTGCAAAGTCCTTTCTCACGGATACCTGCGTGATTTTCTTACATAGATAGAACCCATCTCCCTTCCAAGTTCCCTGGGGACTAGGGTCCATGGCTTTCAAGTCCTGTTAACCTGGCACCTGGTTTAGGGCCTGGCTAAGTGTGTTCTGGAAACCACTTCCCTTGCCAGGCCCTGGCGTGGCTAACCCTGTAATCCCTGGGAAGTGAGTCCGGGATGCTCCAGCACCCACACTGCCGATGATGACACACCGCTCACTCCGGAGCTGCGTGGGAGGGCTTATCTCTGGGACAGGGATGCAGATGCAGATGCCTGGGGGCTTGGGGAGCCTCAGAAAGGAGCAAAGCCTGCCTGGGGGGCCTCAAAGCACCCACAGGCTCTGCCTAAGTGGGCAGCTGAACTCAGCCCCAGCCCACCCCCGCGTCAGGACACGCTGGACCTAGGGTGGCCAGAGCTTTGCTTTGTCAAAGGAAGCAAGCAGGCATCTGAATTTCTACGGGAGATTTCCTCACTTGACGGTGTTGTCGTTAAATTCATCTTTTTAAAAAGATACTGTGTATTCAGATCAAATAAAGCACTAGTCTTTTAGTTCTTCCTTAGGCACAAGGCTGAAAAGACCCTGGGGGGGGGCAAGGTGGGTGAGGGTCTGCAGAGGGATCACCATGGCCCCCTTCTCCCGCCCCATTCCGCTCCCTGCCCTGGGACCTCAGAGGGAAGCAGAGCTTCCGCTGCTGCTGGGCTTGAAACTGTGCTTCAATGGCCTCTCGGGCTCTGCCACATCCAGAACACTATCTCCCTTTCCTGGCGTCCTTGGTATCTCTGTATCCCCTCCCCACGCCCCTATACCCCACTCTTCCTTCCTCAAGGGTAAATGAGGGGAACCCTCATGTCCTGTACTCGGCTCAGCAGTGTTCACTCTCAAAGACCTTCTCAGGGAATCTCCATTTTCAATCACCTCCCAGCTCACTTCAGGGAGCTGGGCCAAACCAAAGGATTAGTAGAATAATGAGCTTAATGATTTAAGCCCACCACCACCAGCCTAGTCTGTATGCGGTGGCAATATTGAACCTAACCCTGGTGGAGATGCATTGGGTGATACAGGACAGGTCATGGCTAATAACTAATCTCATCTTTAAATTAGCATGCAGATTTCCGCTCACAGCTGAGGGATGAAAGAGGTAAGCTGAGACAGCCAGGGAGAAGGTGTGAACAGGAAGGGGAGAGGAGAGGAAGGAGAGAGGAGGCTGCATCAGGGCCTCTCCTCCCAGAGTCTAATCAGAATCTTCCCTGAGAAACAGGAAGGCAATGTGACCGCATGCATCGTCCTCACTGTGGGCACAGCAGAGTCCATTCCCATCTCCCTTTGCAGGGCAGCTGTGGATCCCTGAGTCCACCCCGACTTTGCAGTGAAGGAACTGCGGCCTGAAGTTACAAAGCATGCTGGGAGCAAGGCTGTGGTAACAGACTAGGACACAAGGACCCTGTGCCAGCATGGTGGCCAGAGAAGTCACTCCTCCCTGCCATGAGCAGTGGGAGGAGGGAGATTCCCTCCCCTCCTGGCTTTGACGTCATCCCTTTCATTCCAGAAGCAGGTCCTCCCTGTGTGGGGTCTTCAATAGGACACACACAGGGCCTGGCCGAAGTGCTCACTCCTTGCTATGATCCCAGCCAACCCTGAATTAGCCCATGAGGCCATGAATATGGGATGCACATTTGGGCTCCTACTGTGTGCCCATCATTGTGTGGACACTAAACAGGAGATTTTCTCCTAAATGTTGATGTCACACAACGAGTGGGAAAGCCAAATCCCAGCAAGTGACCCATGAGGGGAGATTTCACCGGGAAGGCAGTCTGGGATTGGCACCCGTTGTCCACACCCAGAGTAGGGGATGATGTGATCTCCTCATCTCTTCACACACAAGTCAAGCCATTTATATTTCAACTAGAGCCCGATGCACAAAATTCATGCAAGGGTAGGCCTTCACAACGTTAGCTGTTAGGGGCTTTGCAATCCTGGCTGCCTCCCACCCCTATCTGCTGGGGCCCTCACAGCCCAGACTGCCTAACAACCCTATGGCCCACCCCCCACCTGCCTGCACCCACCTTGGCCTGGTGCTGCCCTAGTCCGCTGCCACACACCCCTGGTTCCCTGGTTCCATGGAGTGCCCTCATTGATGGTGGGGCAATGGTGGGCCTCCCTGGTCAATTGCATCACACTCCCCTTGGCTGGCCTGGCTCCAGTGCGTATCACAGCATGGTTGTCCAGACAGTCATTCTGCTGTTTGACTGTTTGGTCTATTTACATATTATACTTTTATTATTATAGATAAGAATAGCCCATATATATCAGGCCGAAGATGCATTTCCATTGGTCTTACAAGCAACCAATTGTAAGACAGAGTGGTGGAGCCCATTGATTCAGGAGAGGTTTCAAAGCAAGGAAATCAGAGGCACCAAAATGAGGTGGGGTTGGGTTTCCAGGGGGTGAGAGTTGTCTCCTGCTGGTCCTTTCCTTCCAAAATGAAAGTGCAGGACCAACAGTTCTCAGATGGGCTGTTCTAAGGAGTACTGAGGAAGAGGGCAGAGGGAGAGAGGAACAGAAAGACATGGAGGGTCCTCAGGGGTGCACCCTGTGAGCTCACACAGCTCCTCTGGAGGACCGCACAGGGGTCACTTTATCACCTGATGCTTATAACACATCTATGGGGAACCAGGACAATAATTATTTCTATGCCCAATGTGCAGATGAGGAAAGGGAGACTAGGAGACGGGAAGAAATGTGGCACCAAGTGGCATCCCTCCATCATGCTTTGTTGATTACAGCCATGAGGGAAACGGAGAGCCTGAGCAGGCAGGGGCTGTGGCCACAGAGGCTGTAGGCAGTAGGAGCCCTGAGCCCACTGAAATGCCAGGAACGATTTGCTGGCTGAGAGAGAACGTCTATTAGCAGTGCAGCAGGTAAGAGGGCAGGAGAGCAGCCACAGAACGGAAGCAGTGGGTGGAGGAAGGCAGATGGAGGAGCACAGGAGAAGTCAGCTGGCAAAGGAGAGGCTGGAGAGGGGAGGGTCCACAGCCAACACCAGGACACCTCACTGCCTGACGCTGAATCACCTGTGAAGCCAGATCAGCAGTGACCTCCCTGACAGGGGAGATGTAAATTCACCTCTCCATGATTCAGTTATTCTCAATCAAGTTATTTTCTGTTCCAAGTTGTAGAGCAGTCTGGCTATCAATGTGTCCCCACTCCAAATTAGGGGACTGGTTCCTTCATAACCATTTCACAAGCATGTTATGCTAACATTTTGGATCAGTTTGCTCATCCAAGTAATGTGCATTCCACACGGGGCCCAGGAGAGACACACACACACACACACACACACACACACACACACACACACACGAACTAACAAGTTTCTCAAAACAGTGATCTTAATAAGTTGCACTCCACATTTTCTCATGTCCTCCCATCTCATCTCTTTTCTTTTTCCTTACACTCCATTTCATCTGGAAAAATGCTGCACACAACCCACTCCATTGATTTTGCTCCTCACTAATGGTTCCTAGCGTACAGTTTAAACAACACTGATCCTGATGAATTATATAAAACCTCTTGCTACCCTTCCTATTTACCATGCTGCTCGTGTGACCCCTTCTGTTGTGAGATGTAATCTCTGGTAACGTGTACTGCATGGGAGACCAGGGAGGGTCCACCAAGGTCCCTTGAAGCATAGAGAGAAAAGCTCCTCACTTCTCTCAAACATAGTGATGCCGCTGATATTGATCTCAGGGACAGTGGGTGTCCTAGCGTGAGAGTTGACTGTTCCTGCAAAATGCTTTAATCAGGACAATGGAGCAAGACATCAGAGCCCCAATGTGTGCCAGGCATTATGCCAGGGATTTACCAGGTTTATCCCATTTACTCTTGGCTCTAATCCTATGACGTCACTATCATTAGTCTCAGTTCATAGATGAAAAAACCGAGCTCAGAGAAGACAAGCAACTAGCCTCGGGCACACAATGATAGCCAGAATTTAAACCCAGGTCTGTGTCTAAACTGAACCCTCTATTATCTTGAGGACTTGCCATTATTTGAATAGTTCAACATCAACATTACTCCAGAGAACAAAAATGCCAATGTCTTGTGTGTTTTCTCTCTCACCATATAATTACTAAATCAAATATGAATATAATTTATTGCCCAAATAGTCTTGACATGGGTACAAGGCATAGGGGTCCAGCCCGATTGGGCCTCTATGTTCCCCTTCTGAGAGGAAAATGAAGAAGCTATGAGAGAATTGGCAAACCCGGAGTGGATTTTACACAGGGCAGCCTCCTCAGGCCAATGCTGCAGGCCTCCTGCAGAGGGCACTGTGGATCACTTGCTCACTCTTTATGGGCTCTATTCCTGGCTATCTTCCTGCTCTGCAGAGGCTGCAAAGCTTAAGCCTGCAGTCCTGAGACTTCCTTGTAGCTCTTATTTTGCAGTTTAATTAAGGGCTTCAATTAGATATTCTTGCACAAGACTGGGACAACAATGTGAGGTGAGGAGACAAGGGTTCTGCTTTTGGGGGCTCTTTTTCTACTGGAAAGGAAGGCCCTCTCTCCCTTCAGCAACATCCCGAGGCCCCTTCTCAGTTCCTCTGTGTAGAGAAGCAGCCATGGGGGACACAGGATTGAAAACCACAGTCCAGTCCTGACCACCAGCACTGAGAGTAGCTCAAGACAGATGGGCCCGGAACACAGCTGCAGGGCTGGTTTTCAGGTCTGACTCCTGTGATAGGGTATGATCTGAAACTCAAAGCTGCAGGGTACCTCAGGGATCAGCTCCATGATGGATCAGCTCCACCATGATGTTCAGTGTTCAGAGAGGCAGGCATCTGCGCCCGGCCTGCAACCCAATCAGTCCTAGCCCTTCCCAATACTTTTAGGCAACTAAGTCCATGTCTTAGACCCTTTACATGTAAAATAGCTAGAGCTGCTTTCCATTCCTTGCATGGAACCTGCCTGGTACCTTTCCTTCTCCTCCCTGAGTGCCCAACTCCTTCTGAATATGTCCTGGAGGGGGCTCTCCCTTCATGCAAGCAAGCCCCTTCTACCACCATTGTGGCTCGGTTCACACCATGCCTGCTCAATTGATGGTTTTGGCTCAGTGATTTCTATGAAGTTATATGCATCCATTCTTCACAAAAAAATGTTCTGTCTCAAGGGCGGATTGGCTGGTTTTGTTAGTCAAAATCCTGTTTAGTCTGGGGAAGCCTCACACACTTTTCCAGGTATTCTTTCTCCTTCTGGCAGCTCTGAGGCCCGAAGGCTCTCAATGGAGGCAGGAAGTTCCCAGAGAAGTGGTACATAGTGCTTTCTGACTCTGGTAACAGGCAGTGTCACTTCTCCCATCTGGGCCATCAGAAGCTAATGATGGATCATATCTTCTATTCTCTGAATTTCTAGAAGTAATGGGGGGAGATCCTATTTGTCCCTGAAACAGGGAAGAGCTGTGAGGTCTGAGTGGTGGACTCCCCTGCCTGGGAATGATCCTTCATTGATATGATGGTGGGCATGAGGAAGAGAACCTGCCACAGGAATCTTGGGCTGCCAGCATGGGCAGGCATGGCCACCCACACCATTGTACAGATGAACAAGCCGAGGGAAGGACTGTCCTAGGTCACACCAAGCGACCGTGGAAGGGTGGGTTCAGAGGACTAGCCCTCTCCTGCCTGGACAGGAACCTGGGTTTCCTGATTCCTGCTCAATGCTCTTTCTACCCAGCACACAGACTGCCCTTTTCTCCATGGGGCACAGGACATGGGCATGTCTCCCAGGGGTGGGGCCGGGACCTGGCCATCACTGAGTTAGCTGGTTAATTGCCTGCCCCACTTTTAGGAGATGACATGCATCCATCACCGTCCTGACAGTAAACAGATGGCACCTCTAATTGGGTCCTTTGAGGGGAGTTTAATAACAGGGCATGTGCAGAGCTGTGGGCAGGGAGTGAGAAATGGTAGGAGGCAGTACAGAACTGTGGGAGAGGGTTCCATTTCCATCCTAGGTCTGAAAGGCCGAGGGTAGGGAGAGAAACCCAGCAAGAACAAGGGCTCTGAGCAAGGCCTGCATGACAGGAGGTGGGAGCTATGACTTTTAGCTAAGGGACATGACTAGCTTACAGCAAGGGCACAGAGAGAGCTAAGGAAATAAATGCCCCGATGTCTCTCCTGCTCCCTTGCTCTCCAAATCCCTGCCATTACCTCTCATTTTTGGAGCCCAGTTAGAAGTCAGTGCATAGAGGTGCTCTTCTTAGGCACAGAGCAGGGTAGGGACTGGATCTAAAGGTCAAGTCTCTATCTAGCCCAAGGGGTCTCTTGGCTTTGGGAACAGGGAGAAACCTAATTCTCCAGGTCCTCAAAGTGTCCGCCGTGAGGGAGGGGAGTTCAGAGGACCAGCCTTCTCCTGCTTGGTCAGGAGCTCTACCCTCCTGCGGAGACATCCTTGAAAGAGATGCTTGGCTTAGTGAGACTGTCAGGGAAGTTAAAAGGTATGGCTTCAAGGGCATCAGAAAAGCCTCTTTTTACCAGCTTTGTGTTTCTTGGGGAATCTAAACAATATGTTTTTCTGAAGAGGTGAGATCTAAAGTTTATCTCAGGGAAGGCATGGGAAGTGATCTGGAACACAGAGAGACAGCCCTGGAGCATCCCTGAAGCAGTTGGATTGGGGTTCAGAGGGACTCTGTAGGCAAGGAACCTGCCATTTTTGCTCTTGGCAAACTCATGGCCACCATCTTAATAATTGCAAAGATAGACAACAGTGTTGTCAGTCACTGGAGCATATTTTTAAGATAGTGTGGGAGATTTCAGGGAACCAATCATGCAAAATAGAGATAAGTTACTGAGTAATGAAGCACCTCACCCAGGTGATTGAATACCAATCTATGGATTGAATAGATTTATCTCAACTGTGCCTATTTATGGGGTCCTCTCAGTTGCTGGTTCCTTATCTTCCTCTATCCAGGCAGAGCCTCCTTTCTCCCCAAGGAGTCTGATGGAGTTTGGGCCATCTCCCCAACTCTGGGTCAAAATAAACATGTCACTGACAATATCGAGGTCCAGGTTCTCCCAAAAGCAGATATTAAAATGGGATGAAATGAGGAAGGATTATAGGAGAGAAAACACCTGTAAAAGAAAATGAGGAGGGAACCGGGAGAGGCTGGGAGAGTCTTCAGGCTACAAAGTAAGACTCCCCTTGAATGAAAGAGCGAGAGAGAGAGGAGAAAGGCTAAAGGGAAATATCCTATGTTTCCATACCATCCAAAAAAGGTTCATCAAAGCTATTGGGGTGTCCTGGAGCCGATGTCCCCAGTAAAGATATCTGAGTCTCTCAGGGACCTACTTATCCTTGTATTCTTGCTGCATTCAGACGACATTTAGGAGCTGGTGCCATTGGACAATTAAGCTCCCTGTAGTTGGAGATGTGCAACTCAGGGCTGCCACAGCCCCTACCATGACTACTGGCTCACCCAGTTCTCTGCCCAAACAAATCCCTTCACTAGCCTTGTTCAGTGGATGAGGACTAAGCCTTAATCTTGACCAATGTGTTCATTTTATTCAATTTTTTCTTCCTCTTGTGTGGTCTTTGCTTTATTTTTAATGTGCTCTAACATTTCTACAGCTCTTTCACTTATAACTAGTTCATCCAGTTATTTCTCATCTTGTTGGATCCAGTTTTTCCTAGAAGTCTCAGTATTCTGCCTTAAATTTCTAGTTTATCATAACAATACCTAGTGTACCCATGCTGGGCAGAAAACTACTCTCCCCTTCTCCCCACCTTCCTGAATTATCCAGTGATTTAATGTTCTCTTATGGAATATTTACAACATTTTCTTAGAAAACTCATCTCTCAAGTTTATTATATCTTATTTTAGCTTGGGTTCCCCTGAAAGCAGAGCCTGAGGTAAGACTTACATTGTTTAGGAGGTGATCCTGGGATGCAGCAGTGAGGGAGCAGCAGGGAGAGACTAGGAATAGGGAAAGCCAATAGAGAGCATTATTAGTGTGCGACCCGAGGGCTTTCCTGGTGAGATCTGCCAAACATTGAGAAAATAATTAACATCAATCCTCTCAAACTCTTCCAAAATGTAGACAAGAAGGGAGCACCTTCCTTAAATCCTCACCTGAGGATATGTTCTTCATTGATGCGGGGGGGGGGGTAGACCTCTATCCCCCTTCTGTACACTCTCAGACTGGATATTGAACCCACACAACCTGGGTGTGTGCCTTGACTATGAATTTAAACTGGGACCCTTCCATGCTCAGGATGCTCTAACCAACCAGCTAGGGTGAGGAGGGGACACTTTTTATGAGACCAGCATTACCCTGATAATAAAGCCACTTAAAAACATCACACAACAAAAGAAAATTACAGATTTAACATCTCCTATGAGCATAAACGTAGGTATTCTCAACAAAATCTTAGCAATCTGAATCTAACAGCATAGTAGAAGGATTATACACCACAACCATGTGTGATTCATCATAAGAATACAAGAGTGATTCAACATAAGATAATCAACCCATGTAATACAACATATTATTAGAACAAAGGAGGAAAAACACACATGATCATCTGAATTGTTACAGAAAAAAAATACATTTGACAAAAGCCTTTCATGATTAAAATACACACACTTAGAGAACTAGAAATAGAAAAGAACTCCTCAACATAATAAAAAGCATTTATGAAAAACTCACATCTAGCAATATACTCAATAGTGGAAGACTGAAAGCTGTCCAAGATCAGGAAAAAGACAAGAATGCCTACTTTCAGCACTGTCTACAACATATGCTGAAAGTTCTAGTCAAAGCAATCAGGCATGAAAAATAAATAAAAAGCATTCAAATTGGCAAAATGTAAAACTATCCCTTTTCACAAATAACATACCTTATATATAGAAAATCCCAAAGAAACTATAAAAAAGCTACTAGAGACAATAAACAATTCAATAAAATTGCAGGTTATAAAATCAACACATAAATATCTGAAAAGGAATTTAAAAAGTAATTCTATTGAAAAAAGCACCTAAAAGAATAAAATACCTAGGAATAAGTTTAACCAACAAGATGAAAGAATTAGACACTAAAAACTAAAAACAACAACAACAAACACATTGTTGAAAGAAATTTTAAAATACCTAAATAAGTGGAAAGACATCCCTTGTTCATGGGTTGAAAGATTTAATATTGTTAAGATGGCGCTATTACAAAAAGCATTCTAAAGATTCAACATAATCCTTATCAAAACTTCAAGACTTTTTTTTGTCAGAAATGGAAAGCCCTCAAATTCATATAGGGGTTTAGAATAGCAAACAATCTTAAAAAAAGGACAAAGTTGGAAGATTAACACTTCATAATTTCAAAACTTGCTACAAAGATATAGTAATTTAAACAGGGTAGTACTGCTATATAACAGATGTACAGACCAATAGGATAAAATTGAGAACCCATTAATCTATAGGCAATTAATTTTCAACAAGGGTGCCAAATTAATTCAAGGACTATAAAACAATCAATTCAATAGATGGTTTTTCCAAATGCAAAGGAATGAAGCTTGTACTATATGTGAAATGTAATTCAAAATGGATGAATGACCTAAATGTAAGATCCCAAACCATGAAACTCTTAGAGAAAGAGAGTTAGAAGTAAATCTCCAAGACCTTGGATTCAGTAATAGGTTCTTAGATATGAAACCAAAATACTGAAAAATACATAAACAAGACCTTATCAAAATTTTAAAAATTGTGCAAAGTACTTTATTTAGGTAGTAAAAACATAACTTACAGAATGGGGAAAATATTTGCAAATCATATATCGCATATGTGTTTAGTATTCAAAATAAATACAAAACTGAACTCAACAGCAAAAAGACAAACAACCCAATTTAAAAATGGACAAAGGACTGGAATAGACATTTTTTTTCTAAAAATAATGTACTAAAGGCCAATAAACACTTGAAAAGATGCTCAACTTCATTAGTTGTTAGGGAAATGCAAATCAAAATCACAAGATACCACTTCATACCTACTAGAATAGCAATATAACAATAACAATGATGATGAAAATAGGTGTTGGCAAGGATGTGAAAAATTGGAACCCTGATATATTGCTAGAAGGAATATAAAATGGTGTAGAAGCTATAAAAAACAGTTTGGCAATTACTCAAAAGATTAACTCTAGAATTACCACACAGGATGGGATAAAAGTAGGTTTACAATTGTGAGTACGAAAAACACATAGTTTATTCTTGTATTATTATTAATTATTGTATTATTTTCCATATAAATAATTATGAACCTACTTTTGTCCCACCCTATATAACCCAGCAATTCCACTCCTTGACATATATCTAAAAAGATTAAAAAAGAAGGACTCAACCAGATACTTATATGCCACATTTATTGCAGCATTATTTACAATAGCCAAAAGGTGGAAACAACCCAAATGTTCATCAACAGGTAAGTGGATAAACAAAATGTGTCATATATACAGAGGAATATTAAAAAGAATGGAAATACTTACACATGCTACAATGAAGATGAATCTTGGAAGACTTGCTAAGTGAAATAAGTTAGTATAAAAGAAGAAATATCTTTGCACACAGTGGAATATTATTCAGTTATAAAATGATATTCTGATATGTCCTACAACATAAACAAAATTTGAAAACATTATCTAAGTGAAATACGCCAGACCAAAAGGACAAATATTTTATGATTCTTTATATAAAGTATCCAAAACAGGCAAATTCATAGAGACAGAAAGTAGATTAGAGGTTATAAGGGGCTGAGGATAAAGCGAATGGGAGAATTTTAGCTTACTGGGTACAGAGTTTCTATTTAAGGTGATGGAAAGGTTTTGGAAATAGATAGTGGTGATGGTTGCACAACACTGTGAATGTAATTAATACCACTGAATTGTATGCTCAATGATAATTAAAGTGAGGTATATATCCTATCTAATAAAGAGGGAATATGCTAATTGCCCATCACTTCATCACAAAGATGGCTGCACCCATAGCTGAGGCCAAGTTCCCATTAGGAACCTTAATGAGCAATCAGCAGGGACCTGAGGCTATGCCCTCCCTCACCCCCATGGGACTTGACAGGAGACCTCAGGCCATGTCCCCCACCTGGTAGGGCTTAACAGGGAATCTCTGGCTGTGCCCCTCCCCAGGGGATCTCAAGGTGCATTTCCGGTCCCAGTGCTGGGCTAGGGGACCTAAGGCTGCTCTCCCACTCCAGAGCCAGGCTGGGGTAACTCAGTCTGTGCCCTCAACCAGATGGGGCTTGACAGGGGACTTCAGGTTACATCCTCTGCCCCAGCACTGGGCCAGGAGACCTGAGGCTGTGCCCTCCTGTCTGGCTGGACTTGACAGAGGACCTCAGGCAATGCCCCTCACCCAGTGGGGGTACCTCAAGGTGCACCCCCATGCTGGTTTGGGGGAACTCTGGCCACGCCCTCGCCCAGTGGGGCTTGACAGGGAACCTAAGGCTGGACTCCCATCCCAGTGTTGGGCTGGAGGACCTGAGTCTGCGCTCCCACCCAGCAGGACTTGACAGGGGATCTCAGGCCATGTCCCCCACCTAGCAGGGCTTGACAGAGGATGTCAAGGCATGTCCCCCACCCCAGTCTGGGCTGAGGGAACCTCAGGCCACACCCCCCATCCTGGTGCTAGGCCAGGGGATCTGAGGCTACGCCCCTTGCCCGGCAGGGGTTGACAAGAGTGGGACTGGTGGGGTCTGGATCTAGTCCAATGGGAAAGGGTTGCGGTTGGGTGTGCATGAGAATGGGCAAGGACTTGACTCTGGGTCCCATGATGAGCCCCAGCCTCTAACAGGAGAAAGGTTTTCATATACATTTTACTAATTTTCTTTCATCTCTGACACTTCTGTTACAGAGAAAGGGCAAATAGCAATATTAAATTATTTCCTCTAATGAATCCACGAATTTCATGCACCAGGTCATTAGTAATATAATAAAAACATAATATGCTTATTAGACTGGACAGATAAACAACCTTCCAGAAATCATTCCGGACATCCTTCTGGATGAAGCTCCCTCTGCAGGGGCCAAGGCAGAGTGGTTAAGGGCGATCAGGCAGGCAAGCAAGTAGGTGGGAGATCAGGCAGTCATAGGTGGTTAGGGGTGATCAAGCAGGCAGAGAAGCAGTTAGGGGTGATCTGGCAGGCAGGCAGAGTGATTAGGGGTGATCAGGCAGGCAGGCAGGCAGTGGTGAGTGGTTAGGAGCCAGCAGTCCCAGATTCCCAGATTGCGAGAGTGTGCAGGCCAGGGTGGAGGATTCCTATCCCTGTGCATGAATTTTGTGCACTGGGCCTCTAGTGTGTGTGTGTGTGTGTGTGTGTGTGTGTGTGTGTGTGTGTGTGTATCACTTTAAGAGTGCATTGCTGAGCTGTGGACATCTGTGCAAAACTGGGTTCAATTCTGGTAGGGCCACATAGGAAACCATGTAAATTATGTTTCAGAATTGTTCCTTGGAAGATGGAAAGCTGAGATATTTGTCAATTGGCTCTGCCCCCCATTAGTTGAGGGTTGCCCATTGTTTCCCCAGCAAAAACTTTGCACATTCTTCTGAAGAATATGACTGGGGACTCCCATGTCTGCCAACATCTGAGGATGAGAGACTGATGGGCTGTATCATTGGGGGAGCTTATCCAGGTTCCCCTGAGCAACATTAGCAGCATGTGCTCACCAGGGTAACATCACTGGTGGTACAAATGGCATCCAGCTGAAATCTAGCCCCTCCTAGAGTTCTGGTCCCTATGTGCCACTCCATGAGTTTTCTCTCACTTCTGAACACCTGCACTCAGAAATCCAATAATGATTTTAATGCTATCCAAACCTGTGCTTGACCTTTGTTTCTGAAGGAACCCTGGACCCTGGAGATATAGGCCATGTGACTTCCAGTTGCTGTGAGTGAGGCTTGGACAAGCTGGAGCAACCCCCTTCTCCTTACACATGTATCCTGAATAAGCCAGAGAGTGATTAATGGATGTTACTCCCTCCATCCCGTTTATCACTTGTAACTAGTCACTAGTTACGGACTTGGTTGAGAAAAGATTGCAATCTACATTTTGTGTTCATTGATTTCTACCAGCCTTCATTATGCAAATTGCTCATCAATATCCATCACGTAGATAAATGGCATCACAGGTGTTCTTGTGCTGTGTCTTTGCATGTCCCTTATTCCCTTAGAAAGCCAAGAGAAACCTACCACCCAATATCCCTCTTAATCAATGAGGTATCACAGTTCTTCTAGACTTCCAAGAGTGAGCACTGAATGGAATCTCAGAGATCACCTGTTTCAGCTTCTCTAGTCTAGGTGTACATTCACATCATTTGAGGGATGTAAATGTTGATGCCCAGTCCCCAGCCCCAGAGATCCTGATTGGATTGGTCGGGGTTGGATTCAGGAGCCAGTATTTTAAAATAGCTGCCAAGGGATTCTCATGTGCAGTAGAGGTTGAGTGATACTGATGTGGTCCAAGCTTTATTTCACATAGAGGTAAACTGAAGTATAATGAGGACATGTGTTAGAGTCATTTAACTTATTATTTGCTGAACTGGGACTTGAATCCAAGTGTCCTGATTGGTTACCCAATCTTCACTCTTTCTCTGTTGGTAATTGATTGCTCTTGTTCCATAAAGAGTTGGAAGGCTTCCAAACAGGGTTGTTAGATTTGGCAGGGAGTTGGGAGGGGGATTTAGGCTGAGGGAAACCAAGACTGTGACAAGAAATACAGGGACCCTGGAAGAGCAGAGTCAGAAATAGGACCTTAAATGTTCAACATGCATTGTAAACATCATACCATGTCCTTTCTGTGTGAGAGTGACCTTAAGCATGAGTGAGCATGCTTTGTTTTCAAACCTGTAGTGAACTAGAAGGAAAAGGCTGCTACTCAATATTTAAAACAAAATGCAATGGCTAAGAGATCCCTTAGCTCAGCTTCTCCTGGGACCCTTTGCATAACAGGGGCCATGTTGCTTTTTTCTTACACAGCAAGGTTTGTGCCTGATACTCAGTTTAGGGATACATCATCGGTACTAAAAAGAAAAAAAAAGCACAATAGTTGCATTTGGAGGTGGAGAATACGTGATTGGGAAATATATATGGGACTTTGCTTAATTGTTTGCTTAGTTTTTCTCTCCAAGGAAAGACGACTGCTGAGTTTATGTGGAGTTTTGGAGTCAAGAATTCTGTGGAAATTTTATTTTTATTTTTTTACTATTTTTATTAATGTATTACATGTATACATATCTTCCCATTGCCCTGCTTCACCCATTCCCATACATGCCCTCACCCCCCAGTGTCTTGCGTCCATTTGTTATGCTTATATGCATGCATACAAGTCCTTCGGTTGCTCTCTTATCTACCCCCACCTCTTCATAACCTTCCCACTGTAGTTTGACAGTCTGTTTGATGCTTTACTGCCTCTGCATCTATCTTTTTGTTCATCAGTTTATAATGTTCTTTATTATCCATAAATGAGTGAGATCATGTGGTATTTTTCTTTCATTGACTGGCTTATTTCACTTGGTATAATGCTCCCCAGTTCCATCCAGGTTGCTGCAAATGGTAAGAATTCCTTCTTTTTTATGGCAGCATAGTATTGCATTGTGTAGATGTACCATAGTTTTCTAATCCAGTCATCTGTTGATGGGCACCTAGGCTGTTTCCAACTCTTAGCTATTGTAAATTGTGCTGCTATGAACATGAGGGTGTATATATCCTTTCTGATTGGTGTTTCTAGTTTCTTAGGATATATTCCTAAGAATGGAATTACCGGGTCAAATGTGAGCTCCATTTTTAGTTTTTTGAGGGAATGCCATACTGTTCTCCACCAGTGGCTGCACCAGTCTGTATTCCTCTGTGGACATTTTAGAGGTTTTAGAGCCGGGAGGAAGCTGACACTAGCCTTCAAAGTGGACTGCTGACAGACTAACCTTCAAATGCTGTTTATCAATTGGTTCGTTTTCAGAAATGTTTTTAATGAAGCAAGTTATCAATGATATAAAACTGAGGAAAGTTGTCATTGATTAAACAGTTTTTAAGTTGGTTCTGTAAGAATCAGTCTTTTGCTAGGGTTATAGAGAATTTATTTTTATTCTCTGGTTCAAAAGTATTAGTTAAGTGATTTGTGTTTCCAGGTTGAAAAACCAATGAGATGCCTAGCATATTTGCCCAAAACAGACTCAGGGTAAAGTATATCATTGTGATATTTCAGAACACTAGGGACAAGGAAAAGATTCCAGAGAAACTGTTGAAAGGGATCAGAAATCAGAATGGCCTTTGAGTTCTCAACAGCGACTGAGAGCTAGAAAGCAGAAAAGCTGGGTTTTATAAATTCTGAAGTAAAATTGTCCTTGACCTAGAATTCTAATGCAGCCAAACTATCACCCAAGAGTAAGGGCAGAATAAAACATTTTTAAATATGCAGAGTCTCAAACATTGGACTTCCCATGGACCCTTTGGAGTATCTGCTTCACCAAAATGGGAAAATAGACTAAAAAACTGAGGTAGATATGAAATATAAAAAGGAGAAGATCCATCATAAAAGAAAGGCAAGAATGATAAATTATGACAGCTGTACAGTAGACAAAGAGGACAATTGGTCCAGATGTGTGTGACAACTCGTGATACATTGAACACTTATGAACGAGGATCCCAGCTGCCTAGCTTTTGTTTTTTAATCTACAGATGGAATTTTCTGGTAAGTGTAGCCCAGCTCCATTTCTGTTCTAGACTGTGTTAACTGCATGTCCTGCTACCAGACTGTGACCCAAAGTGTCCTGCTACCAGACTGTGACCCAAAGAGTCAGCTCTGTTCCCTTGGGAGCTTTCATCCAACAGGGGCCATGTTGCCCTTTCCTTACTCACCTAGGTCTGTCCCTGGGACTCACATAGGTGGTGAAACATAAAAAAATAAAGGATGATTAAAACAAAACAGTATAATGGATACCTCCATGGGTGAGGGAGTATGCAGTTGGGGAGTAACACACAGGGGCTTCTAAGGTACTAGTGTTTCTTAACATTAAATGATGTTTCTTTAAACTGTAACTGTGATTCTTATACTCTTTTGCAGGTGTCATACATTCCACAATTGAAAAAAATCTTTATCTTTGATACAAATACACCAGCAGTCTAATTCTAAGCTTAGGTTTTCTGAAGGGGAATTCTTTTCAACACTGTAAGAAGCTCAGAGAAAACTCCAACTGGGCAAGATGGATAGCTTCACTGTTCTCTTGCTGCAGCAGAAGGTATTTTTTAAATAGATTGATGTCTGACTCTTAAAACCTAAATACAAAGGAACACTTTCTAATTGTTTTACTGTCTCCTATATTTATTAGCAGCTATAATGGCTAAATGAGTTTCTCTCTCTCTCTCTCTCTCTCTCTCTCTCCCCAGGACTTCCTAATAAATGTTATGTTGGAGAAAGTGGCAGAATCTCTTACCTTCATCATGGGATTATACCTGGGAGCCAGCACCACCCCTTTGGTAGTTGAAACAGAGGGAAACAGAAAGAGGAGAACAAGGTTGTACTCAGGCTAAGTGTGTGCTTGTCTGTGAGGAAAGAAGAATGTGCCTCCCATTAGCAGGGGCCTTTGACAATGACCTCACCCAACAGTAGGACTGTGTTCAAAGGATGTCATCATTCACCAATCAGATCGGTTGTCCTCTACCCATGGAGCAGGGGTGAGGGAGAACTAAATAAGATAATGGGAAGAAAAGCCCGTAGTGGTCACTCTCACATTCAGTTGTCTTGGAGAATCTAGTAAAAGTCCCCGATGGAAACCAGGAGGGAGAGTCAGCGCCCTGCCTTGTCTGCAGAGAGAAACATGCTGATGGAAAGGGAGGGACTGAGCCATCAGGATTCAAACAAAGAAGCAGGTCCACCTCCAGCAGCCTTTAGAGAGTGAGCAGGACTGCTGCTTCATCCTGCCCCTAAACCTCACTCATGGTTCTCTGAAGCCAACTCTGGCCGGAAACCATACATTCTAGGAAATGCACTTCTAACACAGCAAGGTTAACACAGTGCAAAGCCATCACAGTCCACACATTAAGGACTGGATATTTGCCTCTCTCTCTTTTTTTCTCTCTCTTTCTCTCTCTCTCTCCCCCTCCCTTCCTTCCTATTATAAACATCTTACCTAATAATAGACAAACATGTGAATTAACTGTACCTCCATTATGCACACCAACCAATCAGAAGTGATATGCAAATTAACCCAGCAAACAGGCATTCTTCCCACCCCCAGTCTCTCAGAGCCTCTGAGAAGCATGGGAAGGTGGGACCGGAGCAGAAAGAGGCAGCTTTCAGGCTGGGCCAGTTTGGTGCCAGCAGCCAGGGAAAGGAAGGCCCATTCTAGCATGAATCTTCATGAATCAGGCTTCTAGAATCCTATCTAATAAAAGAGTAATATGCAAATTGACTGCACCTCTGCTACACCCACAAACCACACCCACCAGCCAATCAGAGTGAGTATGCAAATTAACCCAATCAAGATGGCTACAACCACAGAGAGAGCAGGAGGGAGGCTTGGTTTTCCCCTAGCAATGGAGAAAGCCAAGCTTTCCACACACCCTGGCCAGCCCAGACCTCCACTTAAGGCAACAAAGTTTCAATAGCTATGTGAGCAGAAGGCTTGGCTCCACTCCAAGCTATAAAGTTTCAATTGTAGAAGATAAATAAATCCCATATACCAGGGCCTCTGCTTGGGTCGCTGAGGGGTGTGTCCAGCCTGAAAACCACCACAGGCCCCTCACCCAGGCTACCCCATGCCCCAAAGGAACACTCACCCTGATCAGGGACACCCTTCAGGGCAAACCAGCTGGCCCTCACCCATGCACCAGGCCTCTATCCTATCTAATGAAAGAGTAATATGCAGATTGATCATCACTCTAACACACAAGATGGCTGCCCCCATGTGGTCAAAGTTGGCTGCCCCCATGTGGACACAAGATGGCCACCACAAGATGGCCAGCAGGGAGGGCTGTTGGGAGGGAGCAGGTCTGCAAGGGAAGGCAGTTAGGGGCCATCAAGCCTGCAGGGGAGGGCAGTTAGGGGTGATAAGGAAGGAAGAGGAGGGAAGTTAAGGGTGACTGGGCCTACAGGGAAGGGCAGGTGGGGGTGGGGGAACCCAGGCCTACAGGGGAGGGCAGTTAGGGGTGACCTGGCCTGCAGGGGAAGGCAGTTAGGGGTGACCTGGCCTGCAGGGGAGGGCAGTTAGGCATCAATGAGGCTGACAGGGGAGTGGTTAGGGGGTGATCAGGCTAGCAGTCAGAAGCAGCTAGGGGCAATCAGGTGAGCAGTTGGGAGCCAGCAGTCCTGGATTGTGAAAGGGATGTCCAACTGTTCGTTTAGGCTTAATCCTACCTGTATTGGGCCTAAACTGGCAGTTAGACATCCCTCAGGGGTCCCAGATTGGAGAGGGAGAGGGTGGGCTAAAGGACACTCCCCACCCCCTGTGTATGAATTTCGTGCACCAGGCCTCTAGTTACATATAATGTCTAAAATAATGTGTTTTTCTATACATGATTGCATACTCCCAACTGTGCTTACTTCCAACATTCTGTTACTAATAAAAATGATACCATTCATTGAGGGCCTCTTAAATGTCATAAGCCATGTCACTTCAATCTTTACAAGTCTATTGGAAATGTAGGTGTTTCATCATTTAAGATAAGAAAATTGGTTCCCAGGGGATATACAGCTCTTTAAACTATACCCAACTTCCAAATACAGATACAAGCAGTCCTCGGGTTACGTCAGACTCGATGTACATGGTTTCATGGTTATGTCACCATCTGCCATTTATTTATTTTTTAAAAAAAGGAAGTTCCATCATTTTGACATATGTACATATGTGCTTTTATATTTTTTATTATTTATTTATCACAAGTAAAGGTCAGAAATTGTTAACTTTCTTTTAAAGTTTTTTACTGTTTTACTTTATTACTGCTGTGTATGTGTTCCATGTGAGTGACGTAGGTACTTATGGAGGTGGGTTCCGACTTACGGTGAAAATAGCGTTACATCACACCTAGGAATGGATTGCTGATGTAACCTGAGGACCTACTGTAATAGAAAAGTTGTGCTTCTCCCTAACATGAGAAAACTCTGCTCTTTGTACATTGAAAACACACCTATTCTGCTCAAGAGAAGAGACACTTCTTTTATACAACTTTGGGTTGAGTTAATTCCCTCCCAACTGTATCATAGTGTCTCCCTTTTTTTTTGAGGGGGGAGGAAGGAAACATTGATTTGAGAGTGAAACATTGATCGGCTGCCTCCTGCATGCCCCCAACTGGGATCAAGCCTACAACCCAGCCATGTGCCCTAACCAGGAATCAAACTAGCAATCCCTCAGTCACAGGATGTCATCCAACCTACGGAGCCACACTGGTCAGAGCCATATCTCCTTTCTAATAGTGTATAATTTAAACACTAAGATATAAAGTTAATTACTATTAAGACATCTTAGATGTATCAAAATAAGGAAATTACTCATGACTGCTTATATTTTCATTTCTGAATCTAATTATGTAGATAATAACTGGTATTTATAACTTAACTTCTTTCACTATTCATTTTACATTCTCTTTACCCCCTGGCAAAACTTCAATTGGTCATGGTTCTTTGCTTGGTGGGTGAGCCATACATTTCTTCCCCAAGATTCTGGATCATGGGTTGCTGAAGTTTCCCACTGAATCACAGGACATGGGAATATCAGGAGGCATGCCAGGAGATTGTCCGCAATGCATATACTGCTCCTTACCCTCTTATGTAGTATCAATCCCAGTCAGAGTTAATCACCCCAGCTGCACCCCTTCTTTGTTGATCCACTGGTAAGGAGAGTCCAGAGTTGCCAAGTGGCAGTCCCGGTGCCCAGTTTGACAGAACCATAGTTGTGTTCCTGGCAGAAATATTTTTCTCTTGACAACAGAGCTCAAAGTGATGGGAATGGGAAGAATTTTTTTTTTTCTCTTGACAACAGAGCTCAAAGTGATGGGAATGGGAAGAATTTTTTTTTTTCTAGTGGCTAACTAGATGTACGTAACAGTGAGAGAAATCATCCTTATTTCTACTCCCTGATTCCTGTCCTGCTAAATCCTAAAAAAACTATTGGTCACGGATTTGAAATGTATGCCACATCCTGGACAGCATTGTCTCAGCCCTGTGAGGCATTGCCACCTGCTGGAGCAGTCACCAAATCTTGAAATGACTGTTTCACTGGTTTTCCCTTCTATGATATCCCTCATTCCCAAGGCCAGGAACCACTGTGGGGGCTCTCTCAGCTTCAAACAACGTGTATTCCAATAAACATTCTTGAAATACTTAGGAGGTGGGCTTGGGGATCCACCAGCCCACTGCAGTCCCCTCCCATCCAGGAGCTTCTACTCTGATTCATGAAGTACAGGGGCATGTAGAGGCTTCAGGAACTATTGTCTGTGTCCATTCACCCCTGGAAGCCTGATTATTTTCCTTCCCCATTGCATAGTCTCCCTGGTAAATGTCCATTGGTCCCTTCTGAGAAGACTGGGAGATTTGCAGTACACATTGTTGGTGTTATATTAGAGTCCTTCCTCCAGGGGACCTGGTCTCTTTTTCCTTCCAGAGGCTTTGGATCTGTGAATTGACTCGTGTCTGAGAACTGGTTTCCAGCTGGAGCTCACCACCCTGGTCATTTCAGTTACACTTCTGTTGCCATGCTCACAGCTTTTCTACTTAAATAAATCAAGTATAAAATCCCAAAAGCTGGTCCTCAATCTCTGATTTAGGATCACCGTGATCAACTAGCCAATCCCCGCAGGTCAAATCATTCTGTTTACGGCTTCAGTAAGCATGTCCCCCAGTGGTGGGTAGGTGCCACCACCACTATCACCCATCACCAGGGATTCATCAGTCTCACTGGATTCAGGGAGCCCCATTTGTAGGCAGTATTTCCCATGGTCCTTCCTGGCCTTTGGAGTGTAATTCCTACAGAGTTCTTCAGCAATGCTGGTTTCCCTTGTGAATATATTTTTTACATCCTTAGTGAAGGGATTGTCCTCTAGGTGATATATTTAGGGAATGAGGCAGCCGGTCTTCGATAAGAAGTCATCCATGCATTCTAGTTTCCCTAATCTTTTGAAGAGTTTCCTCTATAGAGTATCAGAGAAAGACTGACATTTCAAGTTGACGTAGTGTAGACCATCATGGGATGCAGGTATTAGTCAAACAACCAAGCAGGCTTTTGGAGCTAGTCTCAGCCACTACAAATCCAAGATCTCTGCTAAGTCAGCCCATTTCAACAAATTCTACCTATTTTATTATGTTTCTTCCATCCTGATCTAATACCCTTAAGTTTACATTCATACATATGTTATCCAGATTTCTGTTCATGTAAAGTGGAAAAAATATCATGCAATTCTTTTGGCATATGTGGCTCCTCTTAAAAGGTAACAATACATACCTTACCTTCTGGGACCCGTTTGAACTTAAGTCTGTTTACAGGTCTTAGCAGTGAGAGGTGGGCATAGATCTTGAGGAGATCCCATAGCCCCTAGCAAGGCAACAACCTCAAGGGAAGTTGTTACAGTTCCTCACAAAAGGGGAGACCGACCTTCTCAGACAGGAGTGGAAGGGACTGCTTCTTTTAGAAAAAGAAACTCGGCTCGATTTAGGGGGTCCAGATCCCTGGCTTCATCATAATCTCTCCATATGTCCCCATTCAAGTTTCTCTTTTTCCCAAGTAAAGTCTTGAGTTGAACCTAAGAGCCTGAGAGGTTAAAATTCAATTTTTATTATATTCAGCCACCTGGGAGATTAGACTTTGGGTTTAGTTTTCAGAAATCTTGTTGGCTACAGGTGATAAAGGTTTCTTTTTGGTAAATCATGGACATTTTCAGGCACCCTTCACAGACTTCGAATGGGCATCTGAAGCTCTGAGCATATCATTTTTTTTTCCCCCTCCAAGTCCTCAAGCATTGTTCAGAGAAACCAGTCAACTAAATGGTCTATGGCAGCCACCACCTGGTCACCCCAAGCATTGCCTCCACAGACATTTGATTACAGGCATCGTCTACAGGTGAGCATTTTAGCAGCTGTTAACCACTGTTTGCCATGGGCTGCTGCCAGGGCTGGTGTTGGGAAGAGGAAACATTGTGAAGTGGCGGAGCAGAGATAGCTGGACGCCACGAGGAATAAGCTGAAACCTGTGACTGTCTCCCATCTCCAAACTCTCTCCCTGGAGTTCCTGCAGGAGAAGCTTGTCCTCTCACTGCAGGGCCAACCTCACACCTGGCCCAGGGTTTGAGAAAGCTGAAGGAAGAGATTTTATGGGAGCTGGAGAAGATAAGGGCCCTACAACTTCCCACGTCAGCAAGAGTGAGCAGATTTGCAAAACATGTGTGAGCTAAACACTACCTGAGCATCATTCTGTAGGGTGTAAGTAGGACAGCTACCTCACTTTTAGTATTCAAATCTCCTGTAAGTCACTACTGTGGCTCTCACGAAACACATATGAGAATGCAGTTCAACTTTGTTAAGCCCACTAGGTATAAAGCCAGCACAGTATCCCAGGCAGCCAGAAATACATGTGCAAAGGGACACAGGAGAAGCAGCATGGTGCTCTGGACAGTTGAATATTTATGTCTGTCCCAACCCTTCTCCCCTTTAAATGAACCTAGCTTATCTATGCTGGGACTATGAGGAAAACAGGATAAATAGAACATTCTAAGCCATGTCCTAATCAGCTGCTCTGCCTGTACCTTCACATTGCTGGTTTTCATTGTCCCAGGTCTTATCTCCTCTATACTCTGAACCATCAAATTGGTGACCTACTCTTGGGCTCCTGGCATTGGACTCTGGCTTCCCTGCAGGACCTAAAAGATGCCCAGTTGTTAAAGCCCCAAAGGTTCCACCCAAAAAGGTCTCTGGTTCTCCAAACCCCCAAAATGGGAAACAACAAAAAGCAGATTTAAAAAATCATGAAAATGAGTAACAAAGATGGTGCAACTGATGGCACATTGCTAGCATCTTATGGCTTTTATTATTTTTATTTATATTTTTAAATATATTTTATTGATTTTTTATAGAGAGGAAGGGAGAGGGACAGAGAGTTAGAAACATCAATGAGAGAGAGACAACAATCAGCCACCTCCTGCACGTCCGCTGCTGGGGATGTGCCCGAAACCAGGATACATGTTCTTGACCAGAATCGAACCCGGGATCCTTCAGTCCGCAGGCCGACGCTCCATCCACTGAGCCAAACCGGTTTTGGCATGGCTTTTAAATTTCTTTTTTTTATCTGGGCTAAGTCTGGACCGGGTAGAATGAATCATGCCCCCTCCAAATTGCTTGAGAGGCAGGAGACTGTGAGTAATAGACCCCCATATGAGTTGTGATTAAGAAAATCATACAGCAGTTGGAATTAGCCCATTTCCGCCTTCTTAGAAATGGTTTGTTTGGTTTTGCTTATTACATGTGTATAATTACACCTCAAAGTTGTTTTCATTTGCATTTTTTAATTGATAGTGTGAATGCCTTTTCCCCTGAAATGATTTATCATCTACATTTCCTTGAGTTAGCATTTTCTTCTCATCTTTTTTTATCTTTTATTTTGTGGAATTTCAGCATCAACCTCATATATTTTATGAAGTATTTCTATATTTTGGACTCTAAATTTTTCTGATGATATTCAAATATGTTTCCCTTTTCTGTTGCTTTCCCTCTGATATTTATTTGATTGATTTTTATTGTACCAAAGTTCTTGGCTTTATGGATTTCAACACATCCATCTTGTTCCTGATGATATCCTCCATTTTTAATGTTTTTAAATTGATTTCCCTCCAGAACTGAGATAAATATTCTGTTATATTTTCTTCTAGATAATTTTTTTATTGATTGGATTTTATGTTTATCTATGATTTATCTGGAGTCTGTTGAGAGCAGTATTTAAGAGACTGGCTTTCAGTATCAAGCACATATGAGTTCAAATTCTGTCTTTTCTCTTTATTCCATATGACTTTGGGAAAATACCATTTTTCTTATCTGAAGCTATTTTTGTAGATTACTTTTTCTTTCTTAAATATTGGTAGCGGGGAAATATCACAGACAAGAAGTGCACAAAATGTACATGCATATCTTATCTAAATTATTTCTTCACCATTCATTCTCCCAATTGGATTCCACTCTAAGGTATCATTAATCAATAAATAAATTTAAAATACATACATTCAAATGGCATTAAATCTCAACTGTATGTTGCCCCAGTGCACTTGGGGCACCTCTAGCTAAAGCAACACCAAGCAGGGGTGTTTGGAGGCTGATCAATTAAGACAGCCACCTCTGGTTGATCTGACCATGGGGATAAAACTCACCAAAGGAGGATGACTTCAAATGAATAAGCAGAAAAGTGAGCCAAAAATTGAGACCTGAAATTCAATGATTTGGAGTCAGAACTGGGGATGTGATGGAGAAATGAACAAAGCAGAAAGGAAAGGAGCAAAATTGGTGATTGGGTCCACATGACTGGCCATCAATGAGGTGCTCCTTTCACAAAGATGTGGCACCCTTGACAGCCAGTGGGAGAGCTCTAAGGGGCTGAGGAGCACAGGGAATATATAGGTGTGTTGTTACCTTACTGCATTTGGTATTCCTGACATGAGGTAGTTTCTCTCTCTCCAGGCATTAATGTCTTCTTTTTGCCATTCAATATTTATAATATTATTTGAATAAATCTCTCCTGGTGCAGGTTGATATTCAAATTTTTATTACCATAAATGGCCTATTCATTTCCATTTTATTTTCAGTGTGCTCCTAGTATATAACAACACAATTGATTTTTTTAGCCTTCATCTTATATCCCATAACTGTACCGAATTCATTTATTACCACTAATAATTTTTGCTTGATTTCTTTTGATTTTCTAGGTCACTGGTAGAAAGCAACATTTTTATTTCTTTTCTTCATATATCTATGTTTTTATTGTCTTTCCTCTCAGTACTTATTGTGGGATTGTCTAATATACTATATTAAATAAACACAATGCAGAAAACATCTTTGTTTTATTCCTCTTTTATTTTGTAATTTTAAGGAAATGACTCTAACATTTCTCTAACATATATAATTGGTCGTGCATATAACTATATTTAGTATCTGTAGATTAAAATGAGATGAATAATTCTTTTTAAATTATTAATTTAAATAATTTAAAGACAGAAGCCAACCATCTAATCTTAAAGAATTAAATACAAAATGGATTTTTAAATGTGCCAAAGTCATATTTGGCACATATTCAGAAAAGAGAATGACACTTGCTATTTTGTTTTTCTATGAATACAGCCAGTTATGTTAAGGTTTTTAGATTATTTATAATCATTTTGAACTCCATGATTAAATGTGGTTTGGGTTTAGTGAATAATTCTCCTAAGGTGATATATTTTATTTTCTGTTTTGTTTGGGGAATTTTGCAATTGGTTTCCCAAAATGAAATTGTTCTAGTTTGTTTTTATGATTGGTAGGTGTCTGATGTGAGAATCCTATATAATAAAAAGGAAATATGCAAATTTACCATCACCCAACACACAAAATGGCCACTCCCATGTGGTCAAAGATGGAGAACAGTTAGAGATAACTAGGCTGGCAAGAGAGGGCAGTTAGGGGTGACTGTGACAGCTGGGGAGGGCAGCTGGGGACAACCAGGCCTATAGGGGAGATCAATTAGGGACAACCAGGCTGGCAGGTGAGCAGTTAGGCATCGATCAGGCTGGCATGGGAGTGGTTACGGAGTGATCAAGCTGGCAGGCAGAAGTAGTTAGGGGCAATTAGGCAGGCAGGCAGTCATGCAAGTGGTTGGGAGCCAGCAATCCTGAATTGTGAGAGGGATGTCTCATTTATGCATGATCCTGGTGGGTAGTCAGATATCTCTTGAGGGGTCTCAGATTGGAGAGGGTGCAAGCTAGGCTGAGGGACACCCCCTTCCCCTGCACAAATTTATTGAACCATGCCTTTAGTTAGTCTTATTTACCTTAACAAAATATTTCTTTTTATATATATATATTATTAGAGAGCACATAAAATTCAAGCATACTTGATTTTTCTGAAAGATAAGAAAACCATCTAGGGAATGCACCTAAAGTAGGTTCCTATTTTTAATTCTGTTATTAGGCTAATCACGTTCTCCTGTTCAGTAGTTTTTAGAATTTAAAACCATATACGAAGGGCCCCACTGGAGTGGCTCAGTTGGTTGAACATTGTTTTATACACCAAGAGGTCACCAGTTTGATTCTACATCAGGGCACATGCCTGAATCACAGGTTTCATTCCCAGAGGGTATGTGCCAATTGATGTTCCTCTCACCTTCTCCCTCCCTCTCTCTATACTCAATAAAAAAAAAAACATATTTAAAAAATATATGAAGGATTATGCACTCCCAGTCTGATGTCAACTTTATTACTATGAAACTGAGAAAAAATCCTGCTAAATTATAATAAATACAAAATAAAAATGTATTTTCTTTCTCATTTATTGACTTTATTAATCTTGTCAAGGCTGGAACACTGACTGGTTTGCCTGTTTTCCACAGAGCCTGGTACAATATCAAACTCACTGTGGGCCTTAAACAAGATGTGTATGAAATGAGTGGAATGAAGGGGAAGCTCCTTTCTTCATAAGGTAAAAGTTTAGTTTTCAAAGTTGTCCCTCCTCAATTTTATTTCCAATTCAGACTTCATCTTTATATCTTGGGAGTCTGAACTACTTTAATGAGTGATATATTTTTCAATTATTTATATCTTGCCTAATCCAAAAAGGTGGTTTGAAATATTAAATGGTATAAAGCTATTATAATTTTAAAGATAATAAAAAAAATGGTAAGTGTAGGAAAGTAGAAAGGTTAGATATTTGCAATAAAAAGGTAAAATTTTCAGCTTAGCATCTTGTGGCCTCTCACAGTGTGTATTTCATTTCCTGACACTGTGTATTTCATTTCCTGACACTGTGCAAGGTGAGATCTGGTTGCTTCTTCTAAATCTCTGTATTTCCACTCTTAATTCGTTATGTCCTCATGACTCTCACTGCTTCTTACAATGGACTTCTCACCTGGAGGTTTCATCCTGGTTATACCTGGCCAGGTTGGGCCAAGAGTTCTAGTTCTTCATGTCCAGAAGCAATTTCTTCCCAGAGCAATGCCCTGTTCCACAGTCTGAGAAAACCGTCTAAATATGATCTTTCTTTTCTCCTTGGTCTCTCTAAACATTCAGTCTTTGACTTTAAGGTTTTAAATAATTAACAAGGTGGCTTGGTTTTGGGGGGTCGGATAGAGTGGAGGCAATGCAGGAGCTTTTTTTGAGGCCTGCACTCACTTGATGTATCCATTGAGATTATTTTTTCTTCCATGATAGTTTTGTTCAATATTGTATTTTAAGTACTTTAAAATGTGTCTTATGTATTTTAAAATCTGCCTTATGTACTTAAGTTTTCTTTGCTTCTTTTAGCAACCCATACATTTATAGAGTAATTTTCTTGATCTATTTTCGAGCTCATAAGTTTCTCTTCATTTATCCTTTTTAAAATATGTAGATGCCTGCTTCATACTGGTTTCTGATAGAAAGCCAATCCTGTAACAGAAACACACACAGGAGCCGGGTCTAGCACACGTCGCATTTCTAGACCTTGCTGTTGAAGGAAGTGATTTGGGGGCTGAGGAGTAAGGAGCTGGGCATGGCAGAGAGGAGATAGTACATGTGTGGATCATGGAGTGCGCCTCCAACTGGTTCCACCAAGAGCCTGAGATGAGGCTAAGGCTCAGAGCTGTGAGGGCACCCCTAGAATTCATTAGACTTAGACTCAATCTTTCTAAAGACCTGCATATAACGTGTGAAGCCAGATAATATAGAGGTTGAAATTTTCTCAGGAGGCCTTAGAGTGTCCATGCAAAAATGAGCTGCCAAAAGCCACGGACTTCCCTTCCCTCCTCCTATTGCTGGTGAACCACAGAGCCTGGAGCAGTGTGCACAGCAACTGAGAACTCAGGTGAATGGGACCTGACAGAGCTCGCTGGAGTTGTGAGTGTCCACGTGTGGGGTCCCTGAATCATACACTTTTATCAGAGTTCCCTTTGTGATCAGTACATCATTGTCCGACTGCTGTTCCTAATTGTGGGAACTGGTGTCCCAGGAAGCAGGTGCTGAAGCAACAAGGTATGCAGATGGTTCTTAGGGAGGCCTCAGGAGTCAGCACTGTGCAGGGGGGCGACACTGGGCTGGATGCTGCCCGGAAGTCTTGCTGGCCCTGAGAACTCTGGTCCTTCCTAGTTTCCTAACCCCCACCATCAGGCGCTGGGTATGAGCTGCCCTGATGGTGGTCCTTAAAGTGGCTCTCCAGGTGTAGCAATCCCTGACACTGTGGGCGCCTGCTGCCAGCACTCCCCATGGCTGGGGCAACATTGAAGGGGACAAGGACAGCGTCCTGAAATCACCAGGGTGAAGAGACCCTACTTGCAGGAGCTCATTCTTGCTATGAGCCAGGGAGAGGACACCGCCCATTATTCTCCACTGCAATTGCTGTCATGGGAGCGTGCTTAGTGTCAGCATGGCTTGTGTGCAAGGACACAGGAAGGATGACTTACAGTTATATGTAACTAGTGTGAAATCTGCTTTTCCTAAGTCTACTCAACTACAATTCTTGTTATTCTATTTATAAACTTAGCAAATTTTATAAATAAAAATGAAATGATTTTCCATTGGACTTTTGAATAATGTCTCATTCATTCAAAATGAACACATTTAATTCCCTCTGAACAGTCTAATTTGCACATTTAGCTAAATGAACTAAACATTTTAAACAATATTCATATACTTAATATATTTTGTTTTTCCATTAAGGCCTTCAAGTGGGAAAGCAAAAATGAACGACTCTAACAAGGAAAGCTTTCCAAGTGTTTAAACAACTGTAGTAAATCAGTTATAATTAATTTGTAAATATTAAGCTAATATTAACATTTTCACTAAACTAACTCAAATGATTTTTACAAATTTCAACTTTAAAAACCACAGGCCTAAAGACAATTGTTAGTTTTAAGTTGGGAATTTAAAAAATTATAAAGTGGTAATTTGCTTCTTGATTTAACAACATTCTTAACACAAAAAGGTTATGGCATTCATGAGACAGAAATTTCGACACTGACCAATGAAAACAATGTTAGAAATCATTGTCCCTTTCTCTATGTCCATAATGTGCTGTGACTACTGGGACTTGCTTCTAAGTTCAATGGGAGGGGAGACATGGTTCTGGAGGAAGGCTTGTACTTGAATCAGTTGAAGCTGGGTGATAGGTTCATGAGGGCTCATTGGACAATGCCATAAATATTTTAAAACTTTAATTGTAATCATAACACCAATTTCTGGGATGCCTTAAGATATCACATCCTACATAATAGAAGGCTAATATGCAAATTGCCCAAACAGCAGAACAACCAGCTGCTATGATGCACTCTGACCACTAGGAGGCAGATGCTCAATGCAGGAGCTGCCCTCTGGTGGTCATTGTGTTCCCACAGCAGGAACACTGCTCAGCCAGAAGCTGAGCTTACAGTTGGTGAGCACAGAGAAACTGACAAGAGTCTCTCTTGCCTCCATAGCAGTGCTAAGGATGTCCTTGGGAAGTGGGCATAAGCTGGCAAGCAGACATCTCCCAAGGGCTTCTGGACTGCAAGAGAGTGCAGGCTGGGCTGAGGGACGCGCCCTGAATACATGAATTTTGTGCACCATACCTCTAGTATTCAATAAAAGCCTATCAAATAACAAGTTCACAGATTATCCATGTGTTTGCAAAATCTATCCCTTAACTAATCCTAAAGTATAACTGTCATAGATTTCATCAGTTTCACCTTTTCTTCCAAAACTATTTAGGGTTGAAAAGACATTCACTAGGCAGTGGGTGTCAGCATGGTTTCAATGACCCAGGTTATTCTAACATACAGCCAAGATTGGCAAGCACTGTACTAACACAGTTTGGGAAAACCTCCTGGAGGGCTTGTCAACACACAGGAGGCTGGGCATGGCCCAGAGATTCTGACAAGTGGGGCTTGGGGTGGGGGGAAGGTGGGAGGGCCTGAAAATCTGCATTTCCCCAAGTTCCAGGTGATGTTCATGTTGCTGGGTCAAGGGCTTCAGTTTGAGAACCACTATTGCAAGGTATTTAGAAAGTTAAAGGCAGGGGGTCAACTATACTGCAATGTCTCATGGGGACTGAAGTTGTTTCCTGTCCTGACTTCTGACATTGATGTGCCTCATCTTTTTATAACTGTCATGATAATGAAGTGGGGGTCCTCCTGTTGTAACTGCTGTGACAATGAGGTGGGGTCCCCCTATTATAACTGCCATAATAATGAGGTGGGGTCCTCCTTTTCATTTAGGTTTTTCAGTCTTTGTCCTCAGTGTTCAAATCTCACCTTTATGTAATGATACTGTCTAAGAAGAACAGAGGGAAGGGGAAATGCCTTCCTTTACCCAGCTAGCTTCTTTCCCTCCTGCCTGGAGTGTCCATATTTTTAGCTATCTTAAGACAGTTTTGTGTCTTCTGCTCTAGTTTGGAAGACATTAGAATGCATGTCTGTAGGGGCCTGAATTTCCTCACATTTTGTCTGATGTTGTGGACAAAGCTCTAAGTTTTGTTAGCCATAGAGCTGCAGGACCAGAATCTGCCCTAGGGATCAGAGAAGGCTTCACAGAGGAGGTAGTTTTAAGCCGAGTCTCAGGGATGAGTAGGAGTGTGGAAAGGAAACCAAGGAAGCAGGGGCAGAGAGAACTGCAGCTGGTGTTTTCATCGTTACTGGCCTGTCAAGAATGGTTTGTTGGGGTTACAGAGGGAGAGTGTAGGGATAAGTAAGACATGAGGCTGAACAGACAGGTATTGTGAAGGGTGGGTCTTGTGTGCCATGCAAGAGTTAGATAAGTAGCAAGGTACCCTATGAAACCTGCATGTTAGGAAGATTATCCTGGCAGCTGTGTGGAAGATGGACTGGGTCATGCCCAGAAGCAGGAATTGACAAGTTGGGAGGTTATTTGAGCAACAGTGATGCATGAGGACCTGGGTTGGGGTAGTCTAGGCAGAGATGGGAAGAAAGGACGATAAGAGGTAGATATGTTTGCATGCTGACATGTGTGAAGGTATATATTTGTCATCTTCCTTGTCTCAACAGGATTTAAGGCAGTTTCGATAAATGCATAAAACAAACTAAAAGAAAACCTTAAATCAATGTAGAAGGAAGCAGGGCAAATAGAAAAACGAAGCAGGAAAGATAAGATGAGGCCATGAAAGGAGTTCATGTTGGAGCATTGAGGTCCTTATGTTTGCTGGAGGTTGGTCATAAATTTCGCTGGCTTTACAAAAATCAATACGAAGGGAGGCTCCATCCATCACTTGATTCACAGAGCCCATAAGATAAAAGCACTCCAGCTGCCTGGGAGGAACACAGAGAGTGTTGGTTCTGAAAATAGAGCAATTTCTCCCAGGGAGCCTCAGAAAGAGCAGAAGAATTGATGTGCCAAACAAAAAGTCGCAGAGTGAGAGGATCTTGTTTTTCAAAGAAATGTTTCCTCTGAGAGAAGATTCAAGAATTCAGACTGGGTCATAGCACCTCAGCAACCCCTCTTCTGAGTTATCTACACCCAAATTTGAAAATATTTATTTGCAAAGATATATGCACCCCTACATTCATTGTACGATTGTTCACAGTGACTAAGACATGGAAACAGCCACAGTGGCCTTTGATAGCTGATTGAATAAAGATGTGGTACATATACACAATGCATATGCCATGCTGTATACACACATATACATATATACATGCCATATATACAAGGCATATGCCAACCATAAGAAAATGAAATATCACCCAGCTGGTGTGGCTGTCTGGTTGAGCATTGACCTATGGACCAGGAGGTCAGGGTCCCATTCTCAGTCAGGGCACAGGCCTGGGTCGTGGGCTTTATCTCCAGTAGGGGCGTCCAGGAGGCAGCTGATCAATGATTTTTCTCTCATTATTGATGTTTCTATCTTTCCCCCTCCTTTCCTCTCTGTAATATGATATGAAATACTGCCATTTGTGACAACCTGGATGGATTTTGAGAAAATTAAGTGAAATAAGTCAGACATAAGTTAAGAACCATATGATTTCATTCATATGTGAAATATAAAACTGAGAGCAACAAATGAACAAAGAAGAAAAGCAAATAAAAACTCATAGACATAGACAAAAGCATGGTGGTTACCAGAGAGATGGGTGTGGGGGTAGTAAAGCTTTTGTGTTCTTTTGGGTGGTGGGCATACAATGCAATATACACATGATATATTATGAAAGTATACTCTGGAAACCGATATAATCTTATTAACCAATGTCACCCTAATAATAATTTTAACAAAACAAAACTTCTTAGACTGAACAATGAGGCTTGGTCACAGTCTTTCCCCTAAGTGAGGGGCCTGGTGGGCTAGCTACTAGACCAGACTGTCTAATTGGTAAATATCTGTCTTGTCAAGGGAGTAGTAGATGCCATTGTATAAACAAACAAAACAATGATAATAAACAGCAGGATGCTCTGGAGTAGGACAAATGGTAGCCAGGTAGTCATGGAAGACGATGAGAGCTCCCAGGAATGCTCAAAGATAAAGGGTTGAAAAGAGGACTTGGTGCCTTGTGATCAGAGAGGAGGGATTGCTCAGGTACTGGCTTGGGCCAACTGGTTGGCTGGGCAAGCAAAAGGAAATGGAGCAGAAGCAGCAGCAGCTTTGGGGTTGGGTGATGATAAGGAAAATTGTGAGTTCTCTTTGGGGCCACATTAAATAAGTGTGATGTGCCTGAAAACATCCCACTGGCAATGTAATCATGTCTTGTGTGTGGTTTAGTTTTGGTTTTCAAGTGCAATTGGTACCTCCCAGGTTCTCTTGGCCTACCCCAGAGGCTACCTGTAACAGCTGCCTGGCTCCCTGCACTAGGGTATCCTTGATGGAGCTGAGCAAGTCAGAAGTGTTAGGAGTTGGTGTGCCAGTGCAGCCTTCAACCAATAATGGACAGAAGTTGGTGGACAAACAGCAAACTTCTTGCCCCTCCAAGTAGACATTTCTTAGGTGTGTCTCTCAAGTTTCTCAGAGAAGCCAAGCAGAATTGGGTCCCTGTTGCCTACAGGTGTAAGCTCCTAATTGGCTTTCTCCCTCCCTGCATCCCTTCCTATACTTTCCTGTACTTCTTAGGATCACTTTCCAATAAATAACCCACTTGCATCCACATTCTTCTCTGAGGGCTGCCCGACCAGGTCAGCTTTTCCTGGTATCCATACACATTAGTTCTTCCTCAGCTGGGCTCCTGAACAATTGAGCCTGAGATGCAAGCTCTTGTTCTTGATTTATTGGGGGAGGGCTCTCAGGAGAAGAGGAATGGGGAGCAGGGAAGCAGGAGACGGCACAGGGTAAAAAGCTGAGTAAAGATATGGTCTCAGGTATCAACTCACATCAGCCTGATCTCACAAGGAGCAGTCTAGAGGCCAGTAAGCCAGTCTTTTGTGTCCTCAGTGTTTGCTGGTCATTGGCTAAGGTTTGGGACGTGAGTAAGGGTTGCCACCTCCTCTGTCAAGGCCCTCCCTCTTAGTCACTCTCCAGGTCAGTGCCCTAGTGGAGGCTCTCTTTGGCCCTGGGCAATTCTCCTGAATTGGCAAACACCAGCAGCCTCCAGCAGATAGAGGGACACAAGCAGTGCCTTCTGCAGGCTTTTTAGAATATCACAAGCATGATATACTCATTTTCTGCAATCATTTTTCTCTTGATCACTTTAGTGGACTCTACCAAGTACTGTAAAGAGAAGGAGCTAAATGAGGTCTGATCCCTGCACTCAAGGGGCTGACAGTCTAGGGAGAGAATCAGGCTGGAAAACAATTGTAGAGGGAACAATACAGTCACACTGCATAGACGTGAAAGCTAACTTCCCTGGGAGCTTAACCACAAGATGAAGTTTCCAGCTGGGAAATGACAACCTGTAGGCCTCCTGGTGACAAATCTAAGGAAGCAGCGCTCCATGGTACTGAGCATCATCTCAAAGGACCTTACTGATGCTAAAGCACCCCTCAGGCTCAGACTGCTATTGGAGCTCTATCACCAGAAAGAAGTGCTGCCCTCCCCCCACCTGGCACTCACACCACACTCTTGCTCCTAATATTGGAAAATTGGACATTTGGCTTGAGTTGTGTTTTTTTGTTTTTGTGTGTGTGTTTTTTTTTAATTTGGTCTAATTTAATTCTTTTCTCTTTAAAATATTAGGTCTTCATTTTATGCTTTTGAGGTTGCTATTGGTGTACTATCCTTTGTCATTGTCCTATGCTAGGCTCTCCCTTCATAGCTGGACCAGCTCATCTCTCTCTCGGTGCCTAAAAATATACTTGCTGTATCCTCCAGGCCCCCACAACCTGGCCAAGAATCCCTCTCACCCCCAAGAGGTGAGGTGTGGCTGAGGTGTCACTCAATAGGGATCCAGGCCTCCATTTCTTTGATAAAAGGGGAAACCATGAATAGTTCCCCCAAAGCCCTCTTCCTGGCTCTGCTCTGTGTGGTCTGAAATGTTAGCACTCCCCAAGCAGCAAAGTCATACACTTTCCACATCAGTGTTCAGATCCCATTTCCGGTCTGGCCAGGAGCCACCTGGTTCAGTCCCTAATAAGGCCCATATTTTAGATCCGACTTAAAGGCTGTGCTGAAGGGTGGGGTGGGGGCTTCCGGCAGTTGGGGATCTAATAAAAGAAATGGAGCTCTCTTGTCATTGTCCCTGCTGAGCCTGGGCCCCTGACCCTCCCCACTCCTGTGCCTCTGCAGATGGTGGGCTGGGAAGGCACAGTGATGCTGGATTCTCAAGGTAAGAGATGAAGATTCAATCTGGAAGCTCCTCTCCATTTATTTATTTAATCTCTTAAGGTTTCAATCAACCAGCTCTTACCAAACATGCCTACAGACCAGAGAAAAATCCTATTTCCTTTTGAGTGAGTCATTCATTTTTCACAGTCCAGCTGCTACCCAGGGCCTTCTGTAAAGATGGGGAGGCCCTAAATCCCCCCCCCAACTTCTCCCAGCCTTCCTCCCAGAACACCCCTTTCTTCTCGTGCCTCCCACCCTGGAACACCCACGCCGAGGGCCCATCTCGACAATGGGCTAGGAAGTTTGAGAGAAAGAAAGTGCCCAGTCCACGGGCTTCCTCTTCAGGAATCTGCCTGGGAGGGTGACATTTAGGAGGAGGGGGCTGTTCTCTCCTTAAGAAGCATTAGGAGGAGAGGCAAATGGCTTTCCGATCCTACTCCCTAGACAGTATCCCTGCTGTCTCCCCAAAGGACAGAAGCAAAGCAGGAGGTGAGCAAGCTGGAATTTTCCACAGTAACAGGAATCTTATACATGTTAGGTCATTTAATCTTCTGTTATTATTCTCATTTCTCCGGCAAGAAAACAAGAGTGTCTAGGGCTACACAGCTTGTGAATGCTGGCACAGGATTAAAGACAGCAAGACTATGTCCAAAGCCTGCGACTTGCCACTTCCCCGCACCAATCAAGTGGATTATGCAAATAGTATAGAACCTCATGAGTCTGGGACGCCAGGAAGAGAAGCCATGGCACCCTCTGCAACACGTCAAGAGATCCAGACCCAAAATGTGTCCTTCCTTTGCCAGGGTGGGGCCTTGCTGGCTTAGAGACCCAAATACCACAGGAGAGATATTACACCAGGGAGCTCGATGCCAGCAAGAAGCAGGGGCCTCCCTCCCGAGGTCCCCACACCGGAGCTGCATGCGCAGGCCAGCTGCAGACAAAGGATTTCAACTTCATATCTCAAAGGGCATGTGCATGTGATACAGGCTGTAAGGCTCACAGCACCTGTATCAGCCACAGGCCAATGGCATACTTCCCTTTACCAGCGTGGTAGTGATTAGCCCCTGGTCTCCTTCAGGAAGGGACCTTCCATTTCCCACCTGCCAGACACTCCAGCTTGGCCTTCAATGAAGGGAGCTCCTGCCCACGGTCATGCCCTCCAGAGCAGCCACAGCCAGGGACCGTGAGGCAGGGACAAGCCAAACAGACAAATGCTGTCTCCATACCTCTTCATGGGGCTGGCAGAGGCTTCCATGGAGACTGCACCACAGCCTGGCCTCCCTCTGCCCACTCCTGATCCTCCCTCCCCAGGTGTTGTCCCCTGATAAACCTGCTTACCTCAGAGTCTGCTCTTCAGGAACACAACCCCCTGAGGCCTGAGAGGTCCAGAAAATGAGTGTGAGGTCACAGAGGGAGGACCACGTCTTCTGGTTCCTATTTTGCTGTCAACAGGCTGTGTGCCCTAGAGAAGCAGTGGCCTGTCATAACCTCAGTTTTTCCATCTGTATCAGGAACAGGGTTTGGACTGGACCATCTCAGCCATTGAGTTCTAAGATCATGTGACCTTAAGGCACACATACAAGATTAAAACCCAAAACTTGCACACTTTCGAGGATCTTCCCACTGGCCCTGACTGTAGCAGGACATAGGCATGGCCCCAAGAGCTTAGGACACTATTCTCTAAGGTCTGCTCCTACCCACCTCCTCCCAGAGTGCCGCTCCCCCACTCTCCAGACTGACATTTCATTCACTGAGAGTGTTGTGTCCGCAGCCACTGCCTCGTCCTTACCCCCAAGCCCGTGTCATCCTTCACCATGATCAGATGGTGTCAGGGAGACACAGGGTGCTGCTCTTGTCACATGTGGATATATTTACACCTGAGAAGGCTGGCAGAGGCATGGATGCATGTGGTGGTGGGACTCCAAATGCCAGCCAGTGAGCCCTCCGCCCTCCCCCTGCCCTTCTCCAGGTGCCTCTACTCAGCTACCAAACTGCTCCAGCCCACAGGTGTTTCCAGCCTGCAGACCTGGGGCCACCTTGCTTCTGGCACGTGCCCAACCTACTCTCCCTCCCCCATGTGGTCCTTACCTCCATGCCATATTAATATCCTATGACTTCTCTCCCCACCCCTCTTCCATCAGGGCCAGCTGAGCACCTGACCTTTAGTCCTCAGCTTATTTTTTCCAACTTGAACATGACAACTGGATTAGAGAATTAGACATGGTTGGCAACACCCCAAAAGCCCATATTGCAAACTGACCATGCAAAGTGATCGCCCGTGAGCAGAGCATCTGGGAGAGGCGCAGGCAGACAGGCACCGGGCTGTGGTGGGGCCCCTGTGTCCGCCTCATGGGGTGGCTCCCACAGCCCTTCCGCCTGCAATGCTGAGGGAGGACCTGGGCACAATGAGGCCCTGTCCCTGTACTTGGCCTCCAGAATGAAGGCAGCCAACTCCCCACAGAATTGTGCTGAGTCTCATCTCCCTTACCCACAGGGGTGCTCAAGGGCAGGTCACCCTTTCACTCTGGGGAGTGGGTGTGGGGGATTCTGCAGGAGACCAGACAGGCAGGACTCCCTGGGGATGTGGTCAAGCAGAGGAGACAGACTGTGCACATACACGCATGCTCAGTGTTATGAAAAGGAGTACGGGTCTCCAGTGTTGTGTGACAAGGGGACCTAAACAATGGCTGGAGTGGGACGGTTAAGTCGACATTTTGTCTCCAATTAAATAACCAAGCTTCTCCATAGAACTTGAACTCTGTTGACTTGGCTGAAAATGGAGCCACTGAGTTCTAGGTCAACACAGCCCTAACCCCTGAGCATGCACACAGTCCCCTCTCACCCCAGGAGCTGGTGCCGAGGGTCATGTTCCTCAGTTTGGCCCCCACTACCAGGCAGAACCCCCAGAAAATGCCCGTCCTTTCCAGTCTGCATCTCTTGATTGGGACTCAGAGGCTTTCTTCCAAAGGCCCTGGGTCTTCCCCCTTCAGGGCCCTAGTTTGTGGCCTCTGCATGGTGAGCTGTGGGTCCGTCAGAGTGTATGTCTTCAGCCAGATGAGCTGGCAGGATGCATCTCAGCTACAAGGAAGCTGCAGGAGGAGGTGCACCCCTAAATCCAGCTTCACTCAGTATTTAGGCTTTGGAGATGCTGTCTCATCCCTAGATCCAGCCCCTCCTCCTCCCAGGTCAAAGCCAGCATCTTCTCTCCACGCCCCTGGCTCCTGAGGAAGCAGATTCCCTGGGATTCTAGGTCCTGCGTGCAGGCTCCTCAGACCTCACTCCTGATACCTGGAGCATGCCCACCTCCTGCCACCCTCAGAAACTTCCTACACTCACTCCTCCCGGCAGCATCTTGCTCCAGCTCTTTAAGGCACGCTCTCATTAACTTTCATTAAAGACACTCGTTGTTTCCTCATCTCTCCTACAAAGTTTGTGAATGTTCAGGTCCCCGGGTGTCAATGGACAGGAAAGTCAAATGGGGAGACCAACGAAGGGGTACTTACAAAGGTGTGGGTGGGATGAAGTGCCTATAGCATCAGTGTTAGCAACAGCAGGATGTTGTAGCTCCCTGGACCTGATGAGCCACAGGCAGCAGCCATAAGGAAAGGAAGGTAGACTCCAGCCATCAACCAGTGAGCTGGTGAGGAGGAATCCAGGCAACAAATATCTCAGCTCATGTTGCACCTTTCTCTGATCTGCTGATAGTACTTCCCACTAACACAATCAGACGCCAGGACAAGGCACCGACTGACGCAGTCCAGACAGGGCAGCCTCTCTGGGCAGAGCACAGTGAAGGGGTGCTGAGAGGGGCTGGGCAGATAAAGGAAGAGATCAGGGCAGGCTTATTTCCCCTCATCTTTTCTTGCCACTGGGATGTAGGTGCTCTCTCTGACCAGTTCATTAAACACATTCCTGTTGGTACACAACTGTGGTAGAGCCCCACCCCAGTCTACCAGGCCCCATGGTAGCCCTCTGCACAGAGAGAGGGAACTCCAGCCTGCTCCCTGGGAGCCCAGAGCTAGCTCCCTCCCAGCGCAAGCTCCAGCAGCAGATGTGCTAAGGGAGGGTGAGAAGGGAAATTGAACTTACAAACTTAAACCTGCTCATCATAACAATCCAACCCAGATCAGCATTTGACTATATGCTTTTCTACATGTCATTTCATCTACTCATCCAGTGACCCCATACTCACCATCTCCACCATCCTGCAGACAAAGAGGACACAGCTCAGAGAGGCTCCATGATATGCTCACGATTGCACAGCTAATACGCAGCAGACTCTGTAGAGCCAAAGAAAGCTCTCCCTCTGTGCTGCTTACCCCCCCACCCCCCTCTGAGGAGCCACCTCACATTCCACCTTGCACCATGGTGATCTGTGCTCATGCTTTACCTCTCAACCCACAGGCAGCAGGACCAACGTGCTGTCTTCCCACCATGCCCAACATAGAGTCTGTCAGCACATGAAACAGGGTCCCAAATACCCCTGAGCCCGTTTAAGACCACTCAGTGAAAACCAGGCTTGAACTTGACCCAGAAAGTCAGAACTCCCTGGTCTGATTGGCAATAGGACTCAACAAAGATCGGATTTGGTTCTGCCCAGGGCCATTTGGATGGTTATAACATCATTGTTGGGCCATAAAAAATCATCACCTTAGAAGTTAACCTGCTCTAGCCTAGACCAGTTTGGCTTGCAGACTGAAAGGTCACAGGTTCCATTCTGGTTGGAGGCATGTACCTTGCTTGCGGGCACATCTCCACTGTGGGGCATGCAGAAGGCGGCTGATCGATGTCTCTCTCTCATCGATGTTTCTGACTTCCTATCTCTCTCCCTTCCTCTCTGTAAAAAATCAATAAAATACATATATGTATATATATTTTAAAAAATAAGTTAGCCTGCTCTATGTAGTCAAACATTTAATTAACTCACCCCTAATACCTTGGCAGTCCAGATGATATTTCCTACCCCCTGACATACAGGCTAATATAAACTAAATGGGTAGGTCCTGAGCTTGGTGGTTTTCAGTCTTCAACATGCCTGGAGATTTTTGTAGGATCATTTTATAGATGAGGAAGGAAGGTTCCAGAGATTAAGCAAGTAGCTTGAGGCCTGGCATCTAGTAAGTGGCAGACCCAGGATCTGAAACCCTCTTTTGTGTCCATGGTTCCTCGACTCCCCCTGGTGGTAGCAGGACTCTTCCAGGGAAAAGATGAAGGATTCCCATTATAATTATGTATTCATCTCCCCCACCCTCTCACCCATCCTGTTACCAGATGGGGACTGGACCTGAGGTCTGCCTGGGCCCACCAGTAGTATACGGTGAGTGAGGGTTTTTTAAAGTTGGGGACAGTGACACAGAGGAAAGGCTTAAGGTAGAAGAAGCAACAGGAGAGAGAAAATCAGAGAAAGCGGGGCCTTGAAGGCAGCTTCAAGGGGTAAGCCTGGGACAGGCTGCTGCTGCCTGTTGCTCCCCTGCTTGTACATCTCTTAGAGACCCTTTGAGTTTAGAAAGAGTAGGGATACAAGGTGTGGGTGTGCTCTAGCCAGAAGATAACTGTGGGTCCTTTGCCCTGAGACTTTTCATCTTTCTTTGGCCAGCAGGAATCCTAGGGGATGGTCTTAATAGAATATTCATTAGCTTTTCAGGTATGTCCTTCAATATGTTGATTCATCAAAATGTGCAGATAGAAAGGTCAGGGTTATTTTCTGGCTAGTTTTATTTTTAAAGAACGTAGTTGAAGGACAGGGATCTTCCTGGGGATGGTCTGGAATGCGTAAACCATTTGTTCCTAAGTATCCTTGGCTAGGGAAGATTCAACCTTGTGACTCATTTGACCTTGTTTAATTGTTTTGTCTCACTCTCCCTTATTCCACTTGCCAAGGTATTTCCCTGGCTTCTTATTATTCTGCAGTAATCTCGCCCCACCAGAGTATTCCTGTCTGAGTAGACACCAGTGGGCTATGTCTTATTGAAATCACAGAAAAGTGCGGGGTGTAAAAGCTGGAGAGTACTCCACAGATTTCTGGGACATGGAGTACTTGCTGTCCTCCCAGGCTCCACCCTTCCTTTGTGCTGAATTTTTTTGAAACACACAAGTTCTCACAGCCCATGCTCCAGGGAGCAGACCTCAGGCTGCACACACAGCTGGTTTTTCAGAGGGAACATCGTCTATGCCCTGTGGGCAAATAAAAACAAAATGTTGCTGCTAAAAACAAGTGCATTTCACATGTCATTTTACTCGAGAAAATAGGATTGCCAAGGAGCTGCATGGAGGTCAGTTTCCCCTGGCATTTTGCACTGAATTTTCTACTGGAGCCAGTCAACTCCCTGGTCCCTTGCTGACAACTCTCTAGTCACAAATTTCTCTTCCCAGGCCTGGTCTGAACCACCCAGGAGCACATGCCCTCACATACCTACACACTCTCTCTATTTAGCCACATGCCAAGTCTCCATAATACAATAGACAAGCAGAGGCGACTTGCTAACTCCTGGTACTTCAGCCCAGCCTCTGGACACCCATTTTGGATCAGATCCTCAAACCTTGAATGAGGGATAGCCATAAAATGAGAAGGGGAGCCATTTATTTATAGTGTACAGAATTTGAGCTTTTCTGAGGTTTCCACACAATCATCTTTTATGAGCTATAGTAAAATCACATGTTTATACAGTGACTCTCCCTAAATCCCAAACATTTTAGCAATATTATCTTATGTAACACCTGGGTATTGAGAAACGGGCTGAGCAGCAAGTGCATCGCTTATGCAAACAGTTTCATATTTTCCAGATGTATCCATTTCTTTTCCAGTTAGCACAAAGCTTATTGGGAGATATCACCTCTCCCCATGCTCACCACCCCCAATGCCTTGCCTTCCCCACCTGCAAGTAATTTTCGCTTCTAAAAAGTATCTCTGCTTTGCAGTAACATGGAAGCATTTTTTTCTGATTTGTTTTGCAATCCCTGATGAACATCTTTATCTACATATCTTTTATAGAGCAGCAGGGTGCTGCCTAAAATTAAATCACAGAGCCACCCCTTTTCTCCCTCCTCCCCATGCTCTGATCTAGGATCCATTGTTAACTCTTCGTCCACATCATATCCTGCTTGAGTTTAGCTTCTAAGTCTCCATAACACAACAGACAAGCAGTGGCAACTTGCTAATGCCTGGTACTTCGGTCTGGCCTCTAGACACCCATTTCTGATCATCTCCTCAAAGCTTGAACAAGGCACAGCCATAAAACGAGTTCCTGCATTTTCTGTACTACATGGTTTTTGCATCTCTTTTCATTTCCTGTTGCTGCCATGCTACTCAGACTTGTAAGTTCATAGTTGGGCTATTTCACCCAGCTCCCAACAAGTCTCCTGTTTCTGTCTCTCTGGCACAGTCTAGCTAGAGCTTGTCAAACTCACATCCGTGGGCTGCATGCCTCATTTATGTCTAACCTCATAAATGTTCTTTGCTGCTCTCCAAGGAACGCTGCTGGGGGCCCTTCTCCTCTATGATGGACACACAGCCTCTTGCCACTTCACAGGCTATTTCCACTGAACACAGCCACATCCACGCATTATACATGTTCGTGGCTGATTTTGTAACACCATCTGGTCCTTTACAGACAAAGGACCCTGGTGTATGGAATAAAGTCAAGGTCCCCTGGCACAGCCAGCAGGACTATATGACCTGGTCTACACCCATCTTCCCTGCCTTGTGTTGGTGTATGTCCTCTGCAGCCCCCTAAAGAGATGGTCCCCTTGACCAGCCCATGCCATGACTCTATTGCTACTCTTGCCTGGAGCTCTCTTCTGAGCTCCTCAGCTCCCAACTAATACCAACCAGTCATCCCAAAGGTTGCAATGAAAGGTTACCAGTTTGATTCTTGCTCAGGGTATGTATGGGAGGCAATTGATTGATGTTTCTCACATCGATGGATCTCTCTCCCTTCCACACTCCCTGAAAATCAAATTAATAAAAACATATTTTAAAAATTTCAGCTCAAGACAGGATTCTTCAGTGATGTAATCTCTGTACTTCACCGCCCTCCTGAAGCTCCTGCCCTGTAAGCTCAAGGTGTCTGTTTTTTCCTCTCCTGAGCTCTTGCAAACATTTCCCACAACTGCTGGTATCTGCTTCTCTGCCTCCAGATTGCAAGTTCCTGGAGAACAAATGTTATGTCTTAATCACTTTTCTATTCCCAGAGCTTTTTATTTTTTTTAACCTGAAATATAGTAAGATATTTAATACATGTTGAGTGAATGAATAAATAAATGAGTGAATGAATGCAGAACCAGCTCCTAACTTCCCATATTTCCCCTGATCCCCATATGTACTCATGTTCTGGCCTCATGGCCCAATCCCACCTCACAGGCCCTGAGTCTGTCTTGTCCTGGCCATGCCCTTCCAGGCTCCTGACCTTCTCCTTCTGAGCCAGCCCTTGCTGCTCCTGCCCACACAAATGTCCTTCACATGCAGGTCAGTATGGCTGCCAGCAACTCCTCATTCTGTCCTGCTGCATGACGGACTGGGTCCTATGGGCACCTCTTGCCTGACAGGAGTTTGCAGGTGTCACAACTGAGTTCTGCGCCAGAATCTGGGCTTCATCATTTTCTATGTCTGTCACCCTGGGGAACTCAGGTTTTCTCATCCCTAAAATGGAAGTAATTAAATGTGCTTCACCAGCTGACATGATAATGAGATAATATGTAAAAACACCCAGCATCAACCCAGGATATAGATATGAATTTGTTCATTGAAACATTTATTTACTGATTGTTCATTAGATGCCAGGGAGTGAACAAGAGACAAACCTGACACCAAGTTCCTGCCCTCATGGGGCTAACTTTCTTGTCAAGGAGAGAGGTAATAACAAGAGATGTATAAAGTTTAGATGGTACAAAGACATTGGAGACTGAGAAAGCAGGAAAGGGGAAAGGATTACACTGGTATTAGTAATTTTTTAAAAGGTTTCTCTGTCTGAAAGTCCCTTTCTTACAAATATTAGAAGTCCCCATGTGATGCTTATAATGTTAGCCAGTGGAGTAAGCATTTGATAAAAATACTAGTTGGGTGAATGAAAAAGAGAATGAAAGGAGGAGGAAGTGTGCCCTTCATCATTCCTCAGCAAATACTTTCTAAACATTTCTAACACCAGCCAGGGGGGGTCTTTCTCACTCAGGGACAAAGCTGCAGGTGGTAGAAGTAGTTATGTGAGAGGGATCAGTGAGGAAGAATCTGAATTTGGAGAAAACAAATAAGATGTTTCACTCAAACATCTGGGCTGATCCAGGGATACAGCTGTGGGGCCTGGAAAAGGACTCAATGAGATGGAATTTCACGGGAAAATTTGGAGACTAAACCCGATGTCCTTAAGAGAAGATATGGGGCCTTTTCTCATCCTCCACATCAGAGTTACAGGGAGAATTCTGGATAAGGAGGTAATGAGAAGTGATAGTGGAGGGAGAGATGAGGAGGGACCTAGGTTGGGCTTCTAGACAGTTCTCCTCTGCATCTATTCTTTCTATCTTCACACACAAGCCCTTCTCCATAGCACTTCTGACTCAACTTAGCTCATTCCTTAACCATTAGTCCAGCACATGAATTGCAGGGCCCAGAACTGTCTGACCCTTCCTTCCCCTTTTTTCGTTCATAAAGCCATTACTCCTGAGGGAGGCACAGGCCTCCCAGGACTCACAAAAGGCAGGAGAGAAAAGCACAGACAAGAGTCAGTAGAACATGACATGCTGAGGCAGCTCCACCAAATGGAAAGCAATAGATGCAAGGTCAAGTCCCAACTGAGAGAGCGCCTCTATTGTTAGGGTCACCAAAGGAGGAATGCAGGAGGCCAAGAAGGGTAGAGAATTATAAGTTTATTGTGACATCTGTTAGCAGAAGGGCTGAGACCTAAATGGCATCAGAGGGCAGAGTAGGGGGAGCAGGATATTTATGTATTTTATAAGGGTCAGAGTGACCGGTGGGACCAAGTGCAAGTGGGGCCAGGTGGAGGCAGTCTGCTGGAAACTGGGTGAGGCAGTTTACTGAAAGCCCCAGCCCCAGCCACTCAGCACCTGCATATGCAAATTAACCTACCATCTTTGTTGGTTTAATTTGCATACTCACTCCTGATTGGCTGGTGGGCATCGCAAATGTACAGCCATTTGCTCTTTTATTAGCATAGATTACAGTGACTTCATTAGCCTGTGAAATAACTGTCCATATAGTGTAAATTTAATAGCTACCTCTCCAAATCAAACTCACCAGCATTCTGTGAAGGCTGGGCCAGAGTTCCATGTCCTCAGGTTATACAGAGGCAGTTCTAAGGGACTTTAGGGAAGCTGTTTGCTGGATGCTGGAGGAACAGGCTCCTGTCCTTCAGACAGAACCCATCCCAGACAAAGGGCAAGGCTGTTGGGACAGTTGCCAGCAATAACTGAGCCCAAACCCCTGCACCAAGACCTCTCCCCACATCCCATGCCAGACTCTCAGAGTCCTCCTCCTCCAGGCCTCTGGCTGGGACCTCCTGTCCACCCATTAGAGCAGAGCATCTAACCCAGAATTCCCCCCAACAATCACCTCCTCACCTGCATCTCTGCTGCACCTCTCTCCTCCCTTCAGTCACAGCCTCTAACGTGTGAGTCAGATGATGCCACTTCTCAGCTCAGAAACATCCAATGGCTTTCTGTTGCAGATGGCCTTTCTGGAACAGATTGCACAAGGCAATTTATTGTTCAGGATGTGCACTAGAAAGTGCATTTGGGGGGAATGACATCTGTGGGGAAGGAAGGAAGAAAGCAAAATTGAGTAGAGAAAGAAGTTAAACTGCAGTTCAGGTTCCACTAATGACAGCTTCAGTCACCTCTGGAGGATTCTGGTCAACTCCATTCATGGAGGCTCACATTCCTGCCTCCAGCCATCTCACTTCCACAATTACAGGAAAGGAAGACACAGACACAGAGTTATCCTAGGGACAGGTCACACTGCAGACAGGGCAATGTGGCTGCTGTCTCATTAATTCTCTGATTTCATGTCGATTAAATGTTTCCGTATTCCTATCCCAGGGCTTGAGGAGTAATATTAGCTTAATGTATTAAGAGGAAAGTAATTCAATGTTTGTTCTGGGGTAATTATAGATAATTGCATGACAATTGAGCTGGTGATGTAATTAGTGGATCTTAATTGGAGGCCCCTTTATGATCAATGTTTAATTTACTAACAATTGTTTTGGCTTAAGGGCAAATAAAATGCTTGTCATTGGCCTTGCACACCCTATACTTGCTGAACCAGCTCCCTTCCTGGCACTCCCTTCCTGGCAGGCTGCAGAGAAATGGTTTCTGCTGTCTGCAGGCTCTGTGGTCTCTAGGACATTTTGTATCCTCCTGGAACTCAGTTTTATTGTCTGTAAAATGGGAGCATTGAAAAGAATAATACTGACAGCTAACATATTGAGTATCTATTATGAGCGGGATGCTCAACTCATAAGCATTAGTGATTAACCCATTGTAGGTGACTAATTCATTACATCTTATAAGCAAATGGTGGTAACTTATATGTTTAGCGCCAAGGACAACAACCCTATAGGTAGGTGTTGTTTAATTACCTCTATTTGTGGAAGAGGAAACTGAAACACAGAGGAACCTGTCCAAGGAATAGAAGGAAAGATTTGGTTCCCGAGCCCATCCTGTCATCAGGCCTACACTGTCTCATTGTAATCCTTGGTTTCTCCTCTAGCTCAAAGGGACATCCAAAGCCCATCACCAGGTCTGTCAATAGGTGGGGGATATATCATTTTCCCACTGGGAGGGGCAGAAAATACTCTGAACAATAGACTCTACCACACATCTCTGTACTTTGTATCCTTGCTTATTGCTTGCTTTCTGTCATCACCCTGTCCCTGAACTCCAGAGCACTGCTTCTGGGCATAAGATTCCTTCCTTCTTGTTGGAATGTTCTCTGGAAGGGCATGGAGAATAGCCCCTTATAAACACCCAAAGTCTAAAAACAGAGCCACATGTTTCCTTACAGTGCCCAGTGCTGGGGAAGAAAAACATTTTCCCTCTTTCCCTCAACGTTCTTTTGGCTGGTCTAGTAATCAAATTGACATGTGGCAGATTAACAGGAGGAAATGAACAAGCTTAATTACATATGTACAACCAGGGGATTCTTAAGACTAAGGGAGTCCAGGACAAATTGGCGTGTGTGCCAGATTGAGCTAAGGAGAAAGCAGGGTAGTGGTTTGGGACTTCAAAAGGCAGGAAGCAAATTCACATGGAGATGGAGAAGCAAATGATTGCTTAACAAACATGGATAAACATTTGCAGGGGCATTTCTTTTTTTTCTTTTTTTTTAAATTCTCACCAGAGAATATTTTTCCATTCATTTTTTTTTTTTTGAGAGAGAGAGAGAGAGAGAGAGAGAGAGAGAGAGAGAGAGAGAGAGAGAGAGAGAGAGAAACATCAGTGTGAGAGGGACACCCTGATTGGTTTGCTTCCTGCACACGCCCCAGTGGAGGTCATGTTCTAACCACTGAGCACATTGGCCAGGGCTACAGGGCCATCTTTTTCAATGGGCCAAAGAGGACATTTGTCTAATGGGCCTTGGTGGTTCCTCCCTGTCTGTAACCATTATAGTTAATTGTGTGGATAGCTCCCCTCCTGGAGCAGGTCCTCTGTCTAAATTCCTTTGGGCAGTTAGGGGGAAGATGAAAGATTCTCTCTAAGATTTTTTTCTTAAAAAAAAATAATGAGTTTTAATCAGTTCTCCTAAAAAACATATTTGGGGGTGGCAAAATCTGCCACCCTCACCAGCAGCTTCCTACATGATACCTCCCTCTCCTTCCCTCCTGGATTGCTTCCTTTTATGCCCCCAAATTGCTAAACCCTGCATAACTGAGGCTGGGTAATCCCATCAGTTCTTCCTTCATCTGGTAAGGGTCACAGTGGTTCTCACAGTCCCCTTGGGAGCAGAGATTTGAGAGAGGATCACTTGTCAGAATTATAAACCTCTCCCTTGATGATAATGATGATCTCTCACATTGTAATAAGTTTGATCAACATCAATGGATGCCTCACCTCCACCACCCTTCCTGCCAACCAGAGTAAAGGTGGGAAGAAATAGGCATAAACATAACAAAGGGGTTAGAGATCCCCACCAGCCGTTTTCAGTTCTTTCCCCAATCCTAACCCCAGGCAGAAATCGTCCTATTCCTTCCCTCTTCTTAGTCTCTTTCTCTTCCATTCAATGTGCCTCTTCCTTCCTATTTATTACCTACATTTTGACCTTCTTATATTCCACATTCATTCTCCCAGTTTCCTTTGTCTTATTCCCTATACAGTGGTACCTCGAGATATGAGTGCCCTAACATACGAGATTTTTGAGATACGAGCCCTCGAGTGAGCGATTTTTTGCTTTGAAATAAGAGCAACATTTGAGATATGAGTAATCGCATGAATCAGCCACTGCACACGACCCACCAGTTTACCTCAACTCGAGCGTCTCATAGTTTCCCACGCCTCAGTCAGTATGCTTGTTTACCTCGTTGTCTAAGCATCTTTTGTGCATTTACATACTTTATCACATTTCTTTTTATAACCATGGATCTGAAGAAAGCGAGTGGAAAGGTCAGTACTCAGAAGAAGATGATGTCTATTATATTTTTCTATGATTTCATGCTTTAATTTGAGCAAGGTGTGCGAGTGGCTAACTTGGTGAGGCAATATAGGCATAGTACTTCAAGGATATGCACTGTGCTTAAACACAAGGAGTCAATAAAGGGTATAATGCCAGCTAAGGGCGTTACAATAATTTCTAAGCTCCGTAGCTCTCTCCATGAAAAGATGGAGAATCTACTGATGGTGTGGGTGACGGAGAAGCAGCTTAAAGGAGATACATTAACACAGGGCATCATATGCGAGAAGGCGCGAGCGATTTACGGTGATTTGCTGGAGCAGACCCCGTGCTCTTCCACAGACGAAGCATTGAAAGACTCGTTTAAAGCCAGTAGAGGCTGGTTTGATAACTTCAGGAAAAGGTCCGGCATTCACTCCATCCTCAGGCATGGTGAGGCAACAAGTTCAGATGTGAAGGCAGCTGAGGATTACCTCAAAACTTTTTCCGAACTGATAGAAGCCAAAGGATATATCTCCCAGCAAGTCTTTAACTGTGATGAGACAGGGATTTTCTGGAAGAAGATGCCAAATAGGACTTATATAACGGCAGAGGAGAAGGCGATGCCAGGCCACAAACCCATGAAGGATAGGCTCACTCTCACACTGTATGCCAATGCGAGTGGCGACTGCAAGATCAAGCCTCTGCTCTGCTTGTATACCATTTGGAAAACCCGAGTCTTTAAGTCACATAAGATTTTAAAAGATAAACTGCAAGTTATGTGGAGGGCAAACCCGAAGGCATGGGTCACCAGGCAGTTCTTTGTTGAGTGGGTAAACCTGTTTTTCGGCCCTTCTGTTAAGAAATATCTATAGGAAAACAACTTAACCATGCAAGCCCTCCTCGTCCTTGACAATGCTCCTGCTCACCCACCGAACCTCGAAAATGAACTCCTCGAAGAGTTCAAGTTTATAAAAGCTGTCTACCTACCTCCCAACACCACTCCTATCCTGCAGCCTATGGATCAGGAGGTGATTTCTAATTTTAAAAAGCTGTACATCAAGCACCTGTTCCGGCGCTGCTTTGAGGTGATGGAGAACACAAACCTCACACTTCGAGAGTTCTGGAAGAACCACTTTAACATCGTGATATGCCTCAGAATTATTGATCAGGTCTGGCTGGGTGTTACAAGGAGGACTTTGACCTCTGCATGGAAGAAGCTGTGGCCTGAGGCCGTAGCCAAAAGGACCTTCAAAGGATTCGAACCCAAGGTGCTAGTGGAGGAGGAGATAGTGTCTCTGGGAAAATCCATGGGCCTGGAGGTGGATGAGAGAGACGTGAATGAGCTCATCAAGGAGCACTCTCTGGAACTCACCACAGAGGAGTTGGTTTCGTGGAGGACCCAGACGTGGAGGAGATCTCTACAAGTGAGATAAAGAAGATCTTAGAAATGTGGAAGAGGGTGTCACACTTTGTGAAAAAGAAACACCCCGAAAAAGTTGCTACTGGTCGTGCATCGGAGCTGTTCAATGAAACTTGCCTCACCCATTTCAGAAACATTTTGAAAGAGAGAAGAGGCAAACCTCGTTGGACACGTTCTTTTTTGAAATCGGCCAAAAATGCAAAGACCAGTAGCAATTAAGTTCAGTGAGGATTAGTTAAGTTACATTCAGTTTAGGGATAAAGTGTAGCATTAAGAGTGTAATGAGTAGGTAAATATACTTTATAAAACTAGTTTATTCCTTTACATTCTCTTTTATTATGTTTTTGTACAATATTAGTCATGTATAAATACATTTTTCTTATTCAAAAACATGTAACAAGGACAACTGGGGTGGCATTTTGGGGGCTGGAACGGATTAACGGCATTTCAATTGATTTCAGTGGGGAAATTTGCTTTGAGATACGAGCAACTTAATATATGAGCAAGGTTACGGAACGAATTAAACTCGTATCTCGAGGTACCACTGTAATTTCCTTTAATCTCAATGTTTAATCTTTTTTTATCTCCTGGTGCCCTGTCCCTATGATTCTGGAAGGCAGAATAGCAGGGAGTGGCAGGGGGCAGGGGACTTTATTTCCTGCCACAGCCTAGCCGCTGACTTGCAGGGTGATGCTGACAAACACCCTGGGGAAATGTTAGTCTGTCTTGCACCCAGTCTGGCATGTAGCAGGTACTCAGTCATTGTTTCTAGGGTAAATGAATACCTGAGTGAATGGATAGATGCTGCTTCCTCTAAAAGGCTCTCCAAGGACCCTCTCAGCTCTGAGACTTCATGATCGTATGTGATTCTATAAAATTCCCACTTCCGCAGGCTCTGGGGACTGACAAGGTAAATATACGAACTCTAATAGCAGTAAATGTCCAAGGGATTTTTATAGCTAATTGACAAATTAAATGTAGATAAACCACTAGGACCAGATGGCACTCACCCAAGAACTGTGAAGGAACTCAGGGGTGAAAACTAGGAAATTGTTGGCCAAAACATGTAAGTGCTCATTACAAAAGGGTGTAGTGCCAGGGAGGGTGGCTGTGCCTCCACAGAGGACTCTGTCAAACCAGGGACATTATCCAAATTTAGAATAAAGAATAGCATCACTAGCAAAAGCAACATCAGCAAGGAAGGCTTCTTGCGTAAAGGAAAATCATTCCTGGATAAATCTTTCAAAATGATGTGTGGAGACACATGTGGGTAGTGGCAAAGGGGAAAATGGAGAGGAAATGAATCTGGGCTCTCAGAATTATACACTAAAATCTATTTTAAAAATGAATAATTTAAGATCAGCTGTCTTAGAAGCTGATTTAATATAAATAACTTTATCAAACTAATAATTTATAATTGAAAATGTTGTTTCAAATTCTCAAAAACCATCTTGAAATGTTGATCTTTAGAACAACCTGGTGAAATTGTTAGAAAAAAACGTAACAGTTATTTAAGGAGTGACACAGAAAATAGATGACTTGCTAAAGTCACATAGTCATAGGTAGGAGGTCTTCAAACCAGAATGCTGATTTCCTAACTCCCAACCACGTGTTTCCTTTTTTAAAATATTTTTTTATTGATTTTTAGAGAGAAAGGAAGGGAGAGGAGGAGAGAAATAGAAACATCAATGATAGATCGATTAGCTGATTCCTTCATGCCCCTTACTGAGGATTGAGCCCACAACCTGGACATATACCCTGATCTGAAATTGAACTATTTGGTACATGGGATAGACAGCTGAGCAATACCAGCTAGGAATAAACAAGACATTTAAGAGCTTGATACTCTTGGATCATCTTATTAAACATTTTTATTTATCACAAGGAAGCAGTTGTATCAGTTATTCATTGCTTAATACTATGTAACAAATAACCCCCAAAACTTAGTGGCATCTATATATATATAAGGCTAATATGTAAAGTATATCCTTGGGAGTTTGGGAGACCAGAAGTTCAATCACTCGCTATGATGTGTGCTGACCACAAAGAGGTGGCATGGAATGAAGGAAGACCCCAGCCAGCAGCTGGAAGGCCCAAATCTGCCCTGATTGCCAGCCAGGCCTAAGGACCCTACCTGTGAATGAATTTCATGCACTGGGCCTCCAGTATAACAATAAGCACTTTTTGCTTATATAATAAAATAGAGACCCGGTACACGAAATTCATGCGGCAGATGTAGGGGGTGTTTCTTCAGCCCAGCCTGCTACCTCTCCTATCTGGGACCCCTTAAGGGATGTCTGACTGTCTGTTTAGGCCCTCTTGATTGGGCCTAAATGGGCAGTTGGACACCCCTCTCACAATCCAGGACTGCTGACTCCCAACTGCTCACCTGCCTGTCTTCCTGATTGCCCCTAACCATTCTGCCTGCCAGCCTTATCACCCCCTAACCACTCCTCTGTCAGCCTGATTGATGCCTAACTGCTGCCCCTGTCATCCTGTTTGCCCCTAACTGCCTTCCCCTGTGGGCCTATACACCCCTAACTGCCCTCCCCTGAAGGCCTGGCCACCCCTAACTGCCCTCCCCTGCAGGCCTAGGCCCTTCCCCCCCCAACTGCCCTCCCTTGCAGGCCTAGTCCATCTTGTGGTGACCATCTGGAGTTCACATGGGGACAGGATCTTTGACCACATGAGGGCAGTCACCTTATGTGTTGGAGTAATAGTCAATTTGCATATTACTCTTATTAGATAGGATAGAGGCCTCATGCGTGGGTGGGGGCCAGATGGTTTGCCCTGAAGGTTATCCTGGTCAATGTGAGTATTCCCTTGGGACATGGGGTGGACTGGGTGAGGGGCCTGTGGTGGTTTGCAGGCCAGCTACACCCCCGGAAACCCAAGCACAGGCCCTGGTATCTGGAATTTATTTATCTTCTACAATTGAAACTTTGTAGCTGGAGCAAAGCCAATCCTTCTGCTCCCACAGCCATTGAAACTTTGTTGCCTTAAGCAGAGGCCTGGACAGGCCAGGGTGTGTGGAAAGCTTGGTTTCCTCCATCGCCAGGGGCAACTCAAGCCTTCCTCCTGCTCACTCTGTGGCCATAGCCATCTTGGTTGGATTAATTTGCATACTTGCTCTGATTGGCTGGTGGGCGTGGCTGGTGGACATGACTGGTGAATATAGTGGAGGTATGGTCAATTTGCATATTACTCTTTTATGAGATAGGATGGGGTCACTGTTTTGTTTGCATGTCTAGGATTCAGCTATAGGTCAACTTGTCCAGCTAAGCTCAGCTGATTTCGTTTTGCTTTACTCCATGTGTCTCTCATTCTTCTCCAAGAACCAGCAGGCTAGTTTGGGCATGTTATTTAGGCATAAGAACATATGTGGAAAACACTTACTGGGGCCTAGGCTTGGATTTGGCACACCATCACTTCTGCTTTATTTTCTTGGCAAAAGTAAGACATGTGGTCAATCCCAGAGTCAAGGGATGGGTCAGGTTAATGGGCTCATGGAGGAAGTCAGTCCAAAATTACATGGCAAAGGATTAAGACTCAGTTATTATCACAGTCAACCACAGAAGTCAATTCCAATATAATCTGAGGTCATACATGACTCTAAGCTATTAATGAGAGTTAGCAATTCTGCAGGTGTGCTCTGCAGAGTATGTGCACCCATCAAGATAGAAAAGGGGCAGAAAAATTGAGTGTGGGTGTAGCTGTTGGGACTGAATTTGGCTGAGAGTAATCAATCTTAAATAACTGGCTTAAACAAGATGAAATCTTAGTCGTCTGTCATGTAAGTTTGGAAGTGAGCACCAGAGGGATTGTCTGGTGGCTCTGCTTCATAAAGTTTTTAGATGTCTTCAGCTCTCTGCCCCACTATCCCAAGGGAGAGAAATACTGCCACAGAATAAGTCAAATCTTCATGAACTTGCTTGCCACTTGAAACAGTCAAAGCAGCAAGAAAATTTTTATGGGTCATTGGAGCACCTTTGAAATTTCACAAAAGTGCATCTAGGGCCATGTGTGTGTGGGAGGGGGAGGGGGACGGAGGGGAAGAATTTGCATGCAGAATCATAGCTGCAAGGGAACCCATGAAAAGCAATTTTAAACTTTTAAGCCTTCCCAGTAAAGGAAAATACTAGAGATTGAGAATTAATTCTGAGGACTAATTGTCTATATGCACCATAGTTTGTAAAAGAGGAGGAGATATTCCAAAAGGTAGTTTCAAAAGATGGGGTTACAATAGGATATCATAGACTGGATGTTTGTTCCACTCAAAAAAATTCATGTTAAAATCTAACCCCCAATATGATGATATTTGGAGGTGAGGCCTTTGGGAGGTAGGGCCTTTGGTGGATCACTCATGAATGGGATTAGTGCCCTCATAAAAGAAACTCTAGAGACCCCCCTCATCCCTTCCACCACAGGAGGCTACAGCAAGAAGATGGCTGACAAGAAAGTGAAGTCTCACTAAACACAAGCCTTGGACTTCCTAGCCTCCAGAACTCTAAGAAATCAATGGTTGTTGTTTATAAGCTACCCAGGCTACGATATTTTTGTTACTGCAATTCTGAGGGATTAAGAGACATAGGTTTGAAGAATCATGGCTCCTTGGCAAGACTAAAATATGGGCTCAGGCAACTGCTGCTTTCTCTGCCTCTCTTCTCTCCTCCCCTCTCTCTTTGGAAGCATTGAGGTTAGACCTAGTCCCGGTGGGAAGTGGGGGGATGGGGAGGGTATGGATTTCTTGTGAACAGGACACTTATTCTCCTAACTGGGAGCGAGATGGGCAGGGAAGAGCTGATAGGACTAGGGAGATAGAGAACAAGTTGTTGCAATGAGTCACTGTGAGCTTCTCTAACCCACCCACGTGGCCTCACTGCACCTCAGAGAGACACAAATAAATATGAGGCACATACATTATTGAGTGTAATTACATTGTTACTTATAGGTTCAATTAAACATTCTGGGCATTTTTATAACGTAATTTGAGGTGTGATGTGTACAGGAACAGCATTAACCTTGAATCATAGTTCTCTCCCTTCAGAATGCAGTAATGACCCTATTAATTAGTAATGAAATAATTAAATAGGACTAAAAGCCATCAGATCATGATTCCTCTCACTGCTCCCTCTTCCTAAATTTAAATATGGTCCTTTGACCTTCCCCCCCCCAAAAAAAAAAAACACATCTCAAGTTGTGGGTTTGTGTATGAGGAGGAGATGTTGAATTTTCTGCAGCCTTTTCTCTCCCAGAGTTGTAGGGTATAAACATGGATTGGATGAGCACTGAGCATAGGCGGTGTTCAGTCTTGGGATGTTTATTTGCTCACTTGATAATTGAAACTTGTCGCTTCTGAGTCTAGATTTGGGAATGTAGGGTAAGATGAATTATGTAGTCCTTGCTGAAATCAGCTCAGCCTTGACCATTTCCTTCTACTCATTGCCTGCTTACCCCTCCTCCCCCAGGCCTCCTGTAATCACAATGGGCCTTTAGAGAGTCCATTTGTGACTCATTCCCTGAGATGTCTGAGGCCCACACACCATGCTTTCAAATCATCCAATCACCCACCCATATTCCTTCATCTGGTTTTACCAGCTCCCACCATGTGTCAGGAATCATGGGAAACACTGAGGGGATGAAGTGAAAGATCACTGCTCCTTATAAAACTCCTATCATTGTGGTAGGATTAATAATAACTACAACAGAGAGAAGAACATGATCTAGAGGATGGTGTCACAGAAGGAATTCTGGAGAATATAACACTCAAGTTGGTTCTTTTTTAAAAGATATATTTTTATTGATTTTTTTTACAGAGAGGAAGGGAGAGGGATAGAGTTAGAACCATCAATGACAGAGAAACATCGATCAGTTGCCTCCTGCATATTCCCTACTGGATATGTGTCTGCAACCAAGATACATGCCCTTGACCGAAATCAAACCTGGGACTCTTCAGTCCGCAGACTGACACTCTATCCTCTGAGCCAAACCAGTTAGGACCCAAGTTGGTTCTTTTAAGATAAGTGAAGCTGGCAAATGAAAAACGAGGCAGGCACAGGTATTCCAAGCATAGAATACATCATAAGCAAGAACACAGAGGTATAAACAGCTCCTACTTGCTCCTCTGTATCTTTAATCCAGTACCCCATCTACAACCTATGTCACGTAGCTCACCTGTTTCATGGAAATGATCCCATGTTCTGCTTGCTTGGCCCCATTTCAGTCTCTGACTCTTGGATCTGGCTTTGATTTAGCATCTTGCTCTGGCCCTGTGGACTCAGTGCCTGTCTCAGGCTCTATGGTCAGGAACTAATGGTTACCTTCAGTGTCTCCTGCTGGGCATCCTATACCAGCTTTCTGCCTTGGCTTCCTGTGAGGCACACCTCCAGTTACTCTCCACCGAAGCTCCATCGTCAACTTGAGCCCACCAGTTCGTGGTCAGCTCTGTCCAGTTTGAAGAGTCAATAGGACTACATCATAGTGTGTCTAAACACACACATACTCTGTGCTCTGAGTCTATCCAACCCCTACCCTATGCCAATTATCAATCCTTAGTAAAACATATCTGTGGCATACCCTTCCCTTTCTCTCCTTCAGAAATGATCAGATTTACAGAGTGTTTCTGATTTTGCTAAAATACAAATTCAGCTGTTTTAACTGAGAGACAGTAACATTGGCTTAAGAAGCATAAAATTTGTCTCTCACATTGAAGTCTAGGGAGGGGTGTGGTACTGGCAAGTGGCTCTGTGGCCCTTAGGAACCAGACTCCTTTTATCTCATGGCCCGTGGTGGCTGCCCCAGCTCCTGCCTCCCAGGAACACAGCCCATTCCTTTAAGGACAGAATGTGTCATTTTCCCATACCACTTCTGCTCACAGACATCAGCCCTTAGTCATAAGGTGAACAGGAGATGAGGAAATATATGTATTCTGGTGGCCATGTGTGCCCAACTACACATTCTGTGTAAGAAGCAAGAATGGGTCTGGGGAGACAAGTAGTAGACTCTGGCATAATCTTTATGAATCTGTAAATATGACTCCCAACAGATTTCTCAGGATGCCAGGAGGCCTATATCTCTGCCTCTCTCCCCCACTTCAGTGTTTCATGCTTTCAAAATATATTGAGCAGCTACTAAGTGGCAGGCTCAGGAGCTCTGGAGAATAATTAACTTGTTCATTGTTGAGAGACAAGTTATGCACATAACTAACCACAATACTTGTTGGAAAATGAAACACTCTATTAAAAGGGCTACAGAAGTTCAGAGTATGTGTAGTCCATTCTGGAAGGACGATGAGACCTCCTGAAGGAAGTGGTGCTGGAACCGAGGCTTGGAGGTTGAGGATGATTTGAAGTATAACAATTGGGTAGGGCGACGCTTCACTTTTCATAACAGAGTTTTAGGAAGGCTGCCAGGAGCATAGGTCTTACCTGTGGCTGTGAAACCAGGCACAGCAGAGAGGAAACCAGGCACGGAGAGAGAAAAGAGGAGGATCCCCACTGTCTCAGGTGCTCAGGGGAAAGCTGTCATGACTGAGGAGTTTGGGAGAATCACAGAATTCAGGCTACACACTAGACTGGGTTCTATGGAGACTTAGGCACCGGCTCTGGCTTCAAGGTGTTTATAATCTTTAAGGGTTAGAATGGCACCCAGCAATTGTATGCATCAATAACTGTTAGCTGTTATTCTTCACTGTTATTGTTGAGAAAAAATGAGTAGGGACTGCTCTAAATATTTGGAAAGGGCTATAGAAGAAAGAAAGAAAATGGATCCTTTTGGGTTGATGTGATTAGGAATAGAATTTCAGATTATCCTTGAAGGATGGGTGGGACTTGGAAAAGGGCTCATGATGGGCAGGAAGGGATGTTATATCTCTAGAAGACAATGGTGTCTTAGTGTGGATTCCCTAAAATCAGACTGAGGAAGGATTTGTGTACAAGGAGTTTATGTGAGAAGTGATCCCAGAGACAGCGAGGGACCCAAGAATGGATCAAGAAAAGGAGAACCAGCTAAATTGCCCTGTTCCAGTTGCCCTGCCCACCAGGGCCTCACAAACCTGTACAATAGGTAAAAAAAAGAAAAAAAGAAAAGGGGGGTGGGGGAAGACTTGGGCTTCTACTCTTCACTGGTCAGGGAATTACCTCTCCTTAAACTCCCAGGTGTGTCTGTGAGAATGTAAAATCGGTCCCTGAAGGTGTTCCAAACCTCGGCATCAGAAAAGCTCCAGAGCAGGAACTCCTGGTGTGCAATGCAGGCAACAGCGGGGTGCTGTCGGAGAACACGTGCATGAAGCTGCTCTGAGCCCGTGTGGAGCCTCTCACCACAGATGGGGCTGGGGGAGTGTGGAGGCCAACAGAATGGGACATTCAGAGACACCCCATTCCCAAAGCTCTATTCACGGTGGCCAGGACATGGAAACAACTAAAGTACTCTTTGATAGATGACCAGATAAAGGAGGTGTGGTACATACTGCTCAGACAAAATACTGCATTTGCAATAACACGGATGGACCCTGAGAGTATTACGCTAAGTAAAATATAATTCAAAAAAAGCTAAGAACCATATGATTTCATTTATATAAAACTAACACTCATAGAGACAGACAACACAACTGTGGTTACCAGAGGCAAGAGGAATGGGGAGTCGTAAAGGGTAAAGGTGGCTGAATATATGGTAGCACTAGTACTTATGGCTGACTCTGAGCTGGACCTGGCCATAGAAGGCTCTTCACACCCTCCACCCTGCCTGCCATTCCACCTTGAAAGCTATTTTCAAAGACTCAGCTTCGAGGGAGGAAGGTGTTGTTGAGACCATCTGCATAATACACAGGACTGAACCCAGTAAGACTTGTAAATAAACTTTTAAGATTCTGGCAGGTGAGTGCAGAGATCTGCTTATCTTGTGGCCTCCAAAGACAAACCTCGTAAGTAAATCCCTTAGCTCGTTAAATCTGCTACATTGATCTGGAGTGGACTGCCTCTTCATTCGGTTTCTGCTGCCCTCTATGTATGGGACCAATCCGCAAACAACATCGCTTCCCAGAGCCCCACTCCACAGCAGGTGCTCAGTGGCACCCTAGAGAGGACTTTGGATACACAGATTAAAGCCCCAGGACATCTCCATCCTTGATTGGATAAGAGAAAGAAATGTTTGAGATCAGCACCATTCTGGACTCTAAAATATATGATTTTCCCATAATATTTAAAAAAATTTTTTTTATTGATTTCAGAGGAAGAGAGAGAAGAGAGAGGGAGAGAGACAGAAACATCAATGTTGAGAATCATTGATCAGCTGCCTCTTGCATGCCCCCTCCTGGGGATCAAGCCTGCAACCCAAGTATGTGCCCTTGACTGGAATTGAACCCAGGACCCTTCAGACCACAGGCCAAAGCTCTGTTCACTAAGCCAAACCAGCTAGGGCTCTCATAACATTAACTCATCAAACCAGTATATGTGAGGTGCCAGGGAATACCAACTTGAGCTAGGCAGACAAAGTCTGTGGCCTTACAGAAATTAGCACTTGTGGGCGATGCTACTGACCCAATATTCCTATAGGTAAATATGCTATAATTGCATATTAATGAATGCCATGAAGACAAAATTCAAGAGCCATCGGATGGGACTTAAGAGGGACCTGGCCTGATCAGGTGTGAGGGGGGAAGGCTGTCCAGAGGAGGTTACATGGGGGCTGAGAGTTGAAGGAAAACCTGGAAATGCCAGGTGAGATGGTAGGGAGGGAAGAGGAAAAGCATTTGGGGAGTAGGATGAGGTCAGGCTTTTAGCTTAACCTAAGGTGGGGTCCTAGTGAGGACATGAGTGTGAGGGAACCACCTGATGGCTTTAAGTTTCTGGGAAGGTTAATGAAAGGGTTAAAGAGAATAAAATGGGGCAGAGAAAAATGTATTGTGCTTAGCAGATATCTTGCAGAAAGCTTGCAATCTTGACCACCACATAGCCCAGCAGATAGCCACTAGCTATCTGACACTGGGAGGAACCAAGGAAGGACCAGACCCTTACATCAGATGAGTGGCTTACAGCCAGCAAACATTAATCAAAACCTCTCTCCCTGCTCTCTTTGCTGATGCCTTTCTCATTCTCAGCCCATCTGCATCCAGGTGCCTGGAATAAAATCTCTTTTCATGCATTGTGGCCTCATGTCATAGGTCAGTGGTCAGCAAACTGGGGTTCGTGAGCCACAGTTTGCTGCTCTGTTGATTAATGAATTTGCCAACCACTGGGATAGGGGCTTAATTACAAGGAACAACAGCAGCCTGTAATTATTGGGATCGAGAGTCTATAGAAGCTCAACCCCGCCCACTCCATACTTTTCAGTCAGCACTTTTTAAAAACATCATTCTGGTTTGAGTGTGGAAACACATGAAAAGGGGTCAGTGGATACAATAAGAGTTTAAAAAGCTTTGGACAAGACACCGTTAAGTCAGATCTCTTATTTTTCCTCTCTCTGTTCCTTCCTGGCCCTGCTCTGCACCCCAGAAAGCAGCCCTGAATTTCCACCATGTTTTTTTCTTTTCTGCCTTCCATTTGGGCTTGGCTAGAGAGGAGCGCAGGCAGGAGGGAGTGAGGTAGGGGTGTCGTCCTGTCTGGGACAGCAGGAGCACTGCTCAGCCCAGCTGCTTCGAGTTGTTCTTCTCAATTCTTTCTGATAGGCCAGGGCTGGTTTCTTTCCTGAACGCTAGCCACTGTACTGACTGTTGGGACCGAATGTGAAAGACACAGGTCAATTCTTGGCAGGGAAGTGGGGCAAATGGAGAAGTCAGGAGAGGTGGCAGGTACATAGGAATGAGTCTTTGTTGCAGAGGCCAGAAGCACAACAGTCCTATACAATTGAGCAGCCATACACTGCCTGGTAAACAGATACATGTTTCCCACATAGTAGCATTAATCTTTGTACCCAAAGCTGTTACCTGAACAGCCCCCTGCTGCCTCCTAGACCAGTGGTCAGCAAACTCATTAGTCAACAGAGCCAAATATAAACAGTACAACAATTGAAATTTCTTTTGAGAGACGAATTTTTGAAACTTAAATTTCTTCTCACACCACTTCTTCAAAATAGACTCTCCCAGGCCGTGGTATTTTGTGGAAGAGCCACACTCAAGGGGGCAAAGAGCCACATGTGGCTCGTGAGCCACAGTTTGCCGACCACTGCCCCAGACTCACTGCCTCACACAGGAGCAGCACCTGAAATATCTGGCTCAGCAGCTCCTCCTGGTCCCCTGCCCAGCACATTGGCTGGTTAACATGGTAGCTATACCTGAGCTCTCTGTGAGCTCTCAGCCTTACATTGTAGTAGCACCAGCTCCCAGCGCCATCAGAGCTCTCCTCTCTCCTGCACACACAGGAGCTACCTTCCCTGTACCTATGGCCTCTGCTTCTCTGAGCTCTCTAACCTCTGCTCTGCTGCTCTCTCTCTAACAGACTAACTGGTCAGTAACCTGTATATTATTCCAGGAACAAAGAAGGCTATTGCCAACAGGGGCAATCATTTCTGGGTACAGAAGGGCAGTGTACCGTGTCCTTGCACCCACTTTGTAGCTTAGCCTGATTAGGACTCCCAGGCTCAGACTCCCTGGACATCCTGATTAGGCTCATGCCCAGAGCAGCCTTTGGTCATTCTGGGTGTTGATAACAGGCCTCTGTGCTCCTTGACTATCTGGGACCTGGTGTGGTTCCCACACATCCCTCACCCCAGCTGATGCAGGCAGGTTGTTTCCATCGTTCTTAACCTAAGGCCACATCTTGGGGCTACAACTGTGTAAACTGCCACTTTGTTAACCTCTCAATAAATTATGTAGTTGGAGCATGCCAGCTGTGTCCGGCCAGCATCTGACCTGCGGGGATGGAGGCTGGAACTAAGTGCTGACTGTGGAGCTAGAGAGAACTGTGTGGAAGGAGACTTGACTTGTGAACACACCATACAATACACAGACTGTGTTGTGAAATTGTACTCCTGAAACCTACAACTTTCTTAACTAATGTCACCCCAATAGACTCAATAAAAAGATATTTGGAAGGAGCTAGTGACTTCTGTTCAATTAAGTTATACTGTTGTTTAACTTCTTTTGTTTGAACTTCACTGCCACCAAGGAAACTGTGTTGTGAAAATTGTACACCTGAAACATACAGCTTTCATCATTTAAACCTAAAATGATCTTGTAGGTATTTTGTTTTTGTCAGTTTAGGTTCTTTAGGAAGCAGACACCACCATAAAGGTGTAAAATATTTCTTGGAAGAAACTCCTGGGGAAAGTGAAGGGAGAGGAAGCAAAAGCAGACTGTGGTGCAGGTCTGGGCCCTAATAATGGGAAAAGGGAAGTGAGAACTGGGTAGGAAGAGTCCCAGATTGGAGTGCAGGTCTGAGAAAGTCAAGGCCAAATTTTGGGGACCTCTAGAGTCTCCCCTTACTCCCATAAAAAGCTTCTCACTGGGCAGGAGTGGACCCTCTCTAGTATGCTCTGCCATGATCTGGCATTTTCTATGAGAAGCCTAGCAAAGACTGTGCTTCCAAAGTGAACCTGCTCCTGGATTCCAAGGCCGATTCTTGCAGCAAGTTCAAGAACTGGAAGGCTTGAGTAGCATACTACCAAGAAGCCCACAGTTCTCCAACGAGCTAAACCACATGCTCCTCGGGGCCCTGAAGTAGCACTGGCTCTAAAAGTAAGCTCTGGAATAAACTCAGGAACGAGTGTACCCTCTTAACACATGTGGGGGTGTAAGCAAGAGCAGGTTTTGGGAAAACCAGCTTGTGGAAGTGGTACCTTCCCCTAGTGAAGCTAGGGATCTCCAATTTTGTTTCTTAATTTGAGAATCCTGCCAGCCTGATTGAAGCTGGTTGACGTTTGGTTTTCCCATGCCCCAGCCCAGCACATAAGAGCTGTCCTTCTGGGCTGAGGGTCACCCCTGGAGAGCAGACCTTGTCTCCTCCACAGGACAGACATGTATGTGTTTCTTTGGTGGCAGTGAAGCTCAAACAAACCTGGGTTTAAACTTCAATTCTGCTCCTGACCAACTAGGAGCCCTTGGGCAAAACAAATTTCTCAGATTCTTCACTATAGCAAGTTTATTGAGCATCTACTAGATGACAGACAATAGTTCGTTCTAGGAGTAATATGGACAAAGTATTTGCATCACATCAAAGTTCACATACTATTGTAATCTAATCCCAATGTGATTGAGTTTGGAGATGGAGCCTGCCAGAGGTGATTAGGTCAGGAGAATGAAGCCCTCATAACTGGGATTAGTGTCCTTATAAAAAAAAAAAGGCCCAGATGGGCCCCTTGCCATGTGAGGACACGTAAAACGATGGCTGTCTATGCACCAGAAAGCAGGCCCTCACTAAACGCAGAATATGCCAGCATCTTGGACTTCCTGGCCTTCAGAACTATGAGAAATAAGTTTCTGTTGTTTATAAACTACCCAGTCTATGGTGTTTTGTTATAGCAGCTGTGGGAACTATGCCAGAGGCCTTGTTGTCAATACACCAAATGGCCAAGGACGCTCTGCACAGGAGAATCTTAATCAAATGTTCAAGGCAGAGATACCATCAACAGCTGCAAGGCCACAGCAATCTCACGTTACACTGTGCCCTTCTGTAGCCAAAATGTTATTAATGTAACTATTGTCACAAAGCTTTGTCTATGAAATAATATACATGCTGTTAACCAGCCAGCATGCTGAAGTGTGTGAAGAAGTGCACCGGAGAGAGGGAGCTGGGAGAGAAGCTCAGAGGTAGGTACTATGTGAGGCTACAGAGACCAGCCAGGGTGCTGGGCAGGGGACCCAGGAGGAGCTGGGTCTAGGGCAGGGGTTGGCAAACTGCGGCTCGTGAACCACATGTTGCTCCGGAGCCGAGGTTTGCCTGAGTTTGCCGACCACTGGTCTAGGGGGCAGTGTGTAGCTGCTCAGATAATAACTATGGGTACAGAGATTGCTACTACTGTGTAGGAAAGATACGTATATACTTACCAGCCAGTGTACAGCTGCCTGTCTGTATAGGACTGCTGTGAAGGACTGTCTTGTCTGATGTGGCCACTGGCTTCTGCAATAAAGACTCGTTCTTATACATCCACAACTTTTCATGGCTTCTCCGTTGAAGACCTGGTGTCCAAGTAGGTCCAGCCCTACGCAGAGGGGCTCAGACCCAACACCTATAACTAGTGATCAGAGAATAAGGAATAACTTGGACTAAGTTCCTAACCGTTAGTACAGTGGGCAGGGTTTGAGAAGGGACCTGCCCTGATGTAGCTGGGAAAAATTTAGAAGCACATAGGAACTCAGAACAACTCGGAGCACAGAACCGTGCAGTGCTCTGGCCGTGCTGACAGTAGTCTAAATGGTCTCCGACATACACTTTATGTGTTAGCTCCCATTTGACAGATAGATGAGGAAACAGGCTTGGATGTGTTAAGTGACTTGCTAAAGGTCATACAGCTCAGAAATGGTGGGATGCGAAATCAAAGCCAAGCAGAGGACAAAGCCCACTCACTTTCATACTCCCCACTGTCTCAGACGATTTAAAAGAGTAACAGCAGAATCTAAGACTGTGAACCTCTCAGGATACCCAACATCCCTCTCTTACCTTGTTTATTAAACCAATTCTTCCCTTTGTCTTTAAAAAAAAATGTGCTAGTCAGGGACATGGAAGGGACATAGTCAATCTCTTGCTTACTACTATGGCTCCCTCACTCTCCATCCCTCCTGCCGCTCTCCCACTCACCTCCTCCCAAACATCTCCATTTCTTTGGCCCCTCACCCTGCCAATTTCCTTAATTCCCTCACCTCCTCTAATTTCTCTTGTCTCTTCCACCTACACACCCTCTCTTTCCCCTACTCCTTTGCCTTCCCCTTTGCTGAGCCATGCTCTGTACACATCTCATTAAAGTAATTGTTGATCAGAATTCCCATTCCATTGTATTTATAATTATTCTCCACAGGAAAAGCTATACTCAAACAGACTCCCAATCTATTTCACACAAATCAAAATCACTCCTAAGGAAGGAGTTTCATGGCCAGGATTAAGGGAATGCTGCTCAGCCATCCTTGGGAGATGTTCCCACCCCCACACTGCCCACCCTCCCTGGTTTCAGTGCTCAGAGACCAAGGTCTCCCCTGAAATGCATAAGGCTTTGGGGTTTATGTAGTTTTCCTAGTTAGTTAACTGGGTGCAAACACAGCAGATGGATTTTGTGGAAAGTGTTCCCCTGTGCTCTCTCGGGCTCCTCTGGGCTAAGGCCCCCCTCAGTCCTTAGAAGATTGGCTTGTCTCCACTGCAGAGGCCAGTTCTGCTGGGCAGCACGGGCATTGCATGTCTGTGTCCGTGGCCTGATGTTAGCAACAAGGCCAGGGACCCCCTTTCTCTGCATTCCCTTTCTCTTTTATCAGACTCAATAAATCCTTTTTTCATCTTTCCTTCCCATTTATGTGCCCACCACAAAGCTTCTCTTCAGGGAAGCTGGGAGCTAGGGTTGCCTGAATGCCCTATCATCAGAATGAGTTTCTGTGAAGGTCCCAGAACTACTGGAAGCTGCCCCCTGGGCAAAGGGCTTTTTCCAGAACACACCTTTGTTAGTGGAGAAAATGGCACCAGTTGTTACCGGCGATTGGACCGCAGTTCAGCACCCTCGATACTTGAGTTCTTCCTAAGAAAGGATTCAGATCCAAGACTCAAACTATAAGAGGAAATTTATTTAGACAGTCACAGAGGTAGAAGATGTGAGCCATAGGATAAAGGCACTCAGGAACCAATTACAGAGGCAAAGGAAGGACCTTGGAGCTCAGGAGAAAGAGAGAGGCAAAGAGCATATGCCTGGGGTGGAGGAGTGGAGGAGGCACAGGCTGCTCAGTAGGCAGAGCCGCATTGGGTCCTGGCTTGAGGGTATTTATCTGGAGGTCTGAAGGAAGAATCCCAATGGAATATTCATCAGTTTCCCACATGTGTTCTTGCAGGGTCCTGATTTCTACTGATGGGTGACACGTGGGTAAAGGGGTCATTGTTCAATGCAGCTGAGCCTGATGTCAGCCATGCCATTGTTTGTCTGATTTTTGCTGCTTTTCTGGGCCTGTAGCTGAAACACAACTGAGACCTTGATGGTATCCCTACAGGTTAATGCTTAGGGCATGGTCGTGCAAGGGCCTGAATGGGAGTCCTATGAGGCTATTCTCTGGCCCCTTGTTCCTCCTCTAAGGCCGTCTACCACATGGCCACAGAGGAAAGGTCTGGGGAGGGTCTGACTGCATGATGAGCAATATGCTAGGAGATGAAAGGTTACCCTGCGGGTGAGGCCCTAGGTTTCCTAGTTTTGCCCATTGCTAGGAGCTTGGAGCTTTTTGTCCTGGTGGCCTCCTGTACCTGGCCCATCTCCTTGCTCTGCTCATGCCTGTCTGCCTGCCTACCATAGCTGGAAGAGGCTTGGCTCAGTATCTTTTTGGGCATGTCTCCTCACCCTAGCATTCTACACTGGTTGAAAGCCATTTTTCAAAACCTCACCTGTCCTTCCAATGAGATAGCTCCTATATGAGCTACAACAGTGGTTCTCACACCTGAGCAGACGCCAACGCTCCTAGAGGGCTTGTTTAAATAGAGCTGCTGCCTCTGAATGGGGCCTGTGAATCTGCATTCCTAAAAGGCTCCCTGGGGATGAAGATGCTGTTGGATGCAAAAGCTGTGACCTTGTCATTCAAAGTGATGTTCTTAGGACCAGCATGACAATCGCCTGGAAACATTTGGAAATGCAGAACCTCAGACTCGGATGTGAACCTATTGAATTAGAATCTATATTTTAACAAAGTCCCGGGGGATGTGTGTGCACAGGGACATATGAAATGTACTATTTAGAGACAAGCTCTTGAGCTCCCAGGTGAGCACAGAGCTTGAGCAGGTAGAAAGGAATGACTATCCCTATCCTCCCAGGGACATTGATGAAAAACTAGTGTCTTTAAAACGGCCTCAACCCCACCCTTCTCACACACCCACACTCCCTGCAGTCACTGCCAATGAGAATTATCTAATCACCCATCTCTGCCTTGCCCAGCCTGGGGAAGGGTATTTTCCAGGGAATTTTACTGGAGGAGAAAACTCTCCCACTTACACTTAGCAACTCTCTCCCAACAGATATACACCTGCCATAGCTGCCCCTGTCCCCCTTCTCTGGGACAGATGCAATCGGCCATATTACTAGTGCTTCTAGACTCTTCTTCCAGAAACTAATTAGAGACCAATAAGTTCATTGTGCCTTATTGTTATTATACAACAACAACCCTCATGGTGCAAAGTCGGTGTGCATCACAGAAAAAGCAATTTTACCTAATAAAGAGGAAATACACAAATTGGCCATCACAGCATAACAAAAATGGCTGCGCCCACAGGGGAGGCCACGTTCCCATAACGAGCAATCAGCAGGGACCTGAGGCTGTGGCCCCCGCCTGGTGGGGCTTGACAGAGGACCTTAAGCCATGCTCCCCACCCCAGCACCAGGCTGGGGGTCCTCAGGCTGCATCCCTCTGCCCAGCAGGGCTTGATGGGGGACCTCAGGCCATGCTCCATGACCCAGACAGGGGGACCTGAGGCCATGCCCCTTGCCTGGCAGGGCTTGACAGGTGACCTCAGGCTGCATCCCCCACCCATGGGGCTTAATGGGGGACCTCAAGGTGTGACCCCCACTCTGGCCCAGGCAGGGGGACCTGAGCTCGTGCCCCCCGCCCAGCGGGGCTGGATGGGGGATCTCAGGCCATGCCCCCTGGCCTGGACCAAGGGACCTCATGCCATGCCCCACACCCAGCAGGGCTTGACAAGGATGGGGTTGGCCAGGTCTGGATCTAGCCCAATGGGGGTGGAACCAGCGAGGTCTGGGTTTCATGTGATTTCGAGGTGCACATGAGGGGCATGGCCTGAGGTCCCCCATCAAGCCCTGCTGGGCAGAGGGATGCAGCCTGAGGACCCTCAGCCTGGTGCTGGGGTGGGGAGCATGGCTTAAGGTCCTCTGTCAAGCCCCATCAGGCAGGGAGCACAGCCTCAGGTCCCTGCTGATTGCTCGTTATGGGAACTTGGCCTCCCCTGTGGGCCAGGACTTGACTGTGGTTCCCATAGTGCGCCCCAGACTGTGACAGGAGAAAGATTTTCATATACATTTTACTAATTTTCTATCATCTCTGACACTTATATTATAGAGAAAGGGATAATAGCAATATTAAAATATTTCCTCTAATTAATTCCCTTTTAATGTGCATGAATTTCCTGCACCAGGTCACTAGTCATTTATAATTCACTTTATTTCTCTGCAAAGAAATGGTTGATCATCTCCTTGGATAAGAACATGGACACATCAGGCAGTTTCTTTCCCTGCACCACACAGGCCCCGGGTTCAGGACTCTGACTAACAGGAGCATGTGGATTAAGTGAGGAAAAGCATGGGGCACACTGAGGGGTTAGGAGCTATCACCAATAACCTTGAACTTCTCAGCAATTCGAGATATGCCTCTTTGCCTAGGTTTTTATCTAAGTCTGTGTTGACTTTCCCTCCTTGTTTTTTTAATTAGAGCAAGCTAACCCTTGCTGTCCTATATATTATTACATTGTAGATGTTAATAATAAGTACTTACTATATGCCAGTCACTATTCCAACTGCTTTCTATGTATTTGCTCATTTAAACCTAATAATAATCCTGGAAGATGAGTACTATCATAATCATAAGCATCCCCGTGTCACCTGTAAAGAAACTGGAGCCTAGCAAGATTACATAACTTGTACAAGGTCACATAAGGTCATGTGACTAATAAGACAACAAGCCAGGATATGAACCCCGAATCTGCCAATATTTAACCGCCGCACTATACCACACCCCAAGTTCTCAGAGCTGACTAATAGCTGTGTGAGGTGGGCCTTAAGCTTAAAACCTTGTGGATAAGGGGGTCCAGTTTTTGCCCTGGAGTATCTTCACCTACCTCACTGGTAACATTTGCTCTTCCTGATCTTGCAGGCCAGCTTTATGCACTTGAAGCTATTTCTAGAGCCAAAGGAAGTCCAGAACTTCCTCTCATGTCACCCCTCAGACCCAACTCTAAGGCCACAGAAAACCCTGACGGTGGCAGAACGTGTTTGATTTCCTTGCAGCCATCTCCTTTTCCTTCTCTCATGTATCCACTCAAAGAAACATGTTACATTTATCACATTTGGGCGCAGAGTTTAAGAAGCCATAATGCTGTCCCCCAGGTGCTTACAATGTAGCTACATATACAAGCCGAGCACAGTGATGCTGTGATGGAATAAAGCAAACTGCAATGTACTAACCGGAGTGTTAGATTCTCTAGGGAGAAGACAGACCTTGGCCATCTCCATTCCTTTACCACCACGTCAGAAAGGACTTGGCAAACACTTGTTGAGCAGGTGGGACCAATCTGGGAGATCAGAGGAGAATCCAGAAAGATAGCATCTCAGCTGGGTAAAAAAAAAAAAAAAAAAAAGGAGAGAATATTGATGTGTGGCAGAAACTGAAGGAAAGGCTGGGGGAACAGCAGGAGTAAAGACAGGCACTCTTGGGGAAAATGAAGCTGTGAGAGAAGGAGGATATTGACAGTTATTTTATTTATTTATTATTTATTTATTTATTTATTTATTTTTGATTAGAAATTTAACAAAAGCAATGTTCAAATGCGCTGCAAGAAAAAGAATTAACCACTGAGATTAATATGTTTTCTTTCTTGAAGTTTTTCTGATCCCAGAGTGGGTGTCTGATGCCAAGTTTTTTGGTATGTCAAGCAAGGTGTGCAGAAAGCCACCTTCTTGCCCAGAGACTCCTGTATGCCCCCTTCTGCTGGCTGCCAGGCCTGCCCCTGTTAACCTGAAACTTCCTCACGCCACTCGCCACTCGGCAGTACCTCTGGTGAAAGGGCGTCTGTCCTGCCCATCTCCTTCCTCAGGGCGAGAGGGGACCTGCAGCTGGGCTCACAGCCTCTTTCAGAGGAATTGGCTATAAAGGATGCCTCCCACCTGTGGCTCCTTTTGAGGGGATTGGGAGGGCTGGCGCAGTGAAAATCAGGACCAGACAGTGCCCTCTGAAACTGCCTTTTTCTTTCTTTCCCAGAAACAATGCTGATTTGGAAGAGCTGCTGGAGAAACTCACATCCAAAAGAGTAACTCCAGGCAAACCGGCATGACCATACCAGTCTGTTAGTATTAGGCCAACTTCCCTAAGACACGGGTCCTGGGGGCGCTTATGGAAACCACACACTTGAAAGCTCCAGACCTTCCGAATGTTCATCTCCAGGGAAGAGTCCGGATAACCTGTGGGTGTGTGATCAGTGCAGGTGATTCCTCACAACTGGAAGATAAGCGAACTCGGGGCAAAATTACAGATTCTGCCTCCGCAACAGCTGGCCCTCCTTTTCGTATCCAGGTGCTGCTGGGGGTTGGAGGGGAGGCACCTTCATTGGGTGCTGCCTGCCATGGAAACCTCCCTTCCTTTCCCTGCTCTTGGTGACTTACGGATCAGGAAATGGGTGGAGGGGCGGGTGCTAGCTACTGATGAAGAGGGAGGAGCCAGTGAGAAAACAGGATCAGCTGCCCACCCAGAGTGCTTTGGGGCAGGGGTGTGGCTCAGTCTCCACAGCCTATAAAATCCCAGGCGTTGCTGCTCAGCCTAGTCAATGTGACGGAGGGAAGCAGGGTGGGCGGTAGTGGCTGGGAGGCTCCTCGGAGCTGCAGTCGGGCGAGCGAAGAGCCCAGGAGGATGGGGGAAGTCTCTCTTTCTTTCAAAAGAGAAAGTGTCTGGGGAGGAGGTGTGGGACTCTCACTCTCCAAAGCTGGTCTGTTGCTCTCTCCAAGAGCCAGGGTCTGGCTCGCTCTTTTCCGAAAAGCTGAAGGCTCGTTCTTCCTGGAAAAGCCAGGGTCTGGCTCGCTCTCCCTGGAAAAGCCAGAAAGCCGAGGTCTCTCTTGGCAGCCTCCTATTGTGTCTTCCTCCTACCCTCTTCACAGAAGTTCTGGAGCTGTAGACTTGACTTTGCTGCTTTCACAGAGATGTTCCCTCCTGCTTTCTTTCCTCCTGTTTCCCTTAACTGGAGAAAAAAACCTTGGAAAGCTCGCAGGGCAGCTGGTCTCTTCCTTGGTGTGGAAAGCCACCCTTTCTCCCAGGAACACCGTTTCCCTGGGAGCGGCTGCTCCAGAAGCTGCTAGCCTTGTGGGTGGGGATGGGCGTGCTGGCAGGTGAGCTGAAGGCCACCGTTGCCCACAGCTGACAGAGCTTGGCCTCGGGGCCTGCACTGGAGTATGTGGCTCCAAGGAGGGTCTGCCTGCACTGGCCATTGGGGATTACCCACCTCCTTTGCAAATGTCAGGCCAGCTAATGAGGGATTAGCTGCTGTCTCTCAAACTCCTAAAAACCAAAACCCGAGGCTTCTGGCAGGCTGCCACCTCTCCTTGGCCTTGCCTCTGGCAGGTGATAACTTTGCTGCTTTCACTGGTCAAAGTCCCTCTGCCCCATGCCATGGCCGGGCATCTGGGCCTGGCCTTGAAGATGGCAGTCCTGTTGGATTATCTTTCTCCTGTGTCCTTAAACTTGGAACCCCCCCCCCCCCCGGGAAGAAGAGCAAGGGTAGGTGTGCTGTTGCAAAAGCCAGAACAGGCAGATAAACTCAACTCTGGCTAAAACCTCAAATGACCCACACGTTTCTCTTCAGCTAGAAAAAAGGAAATCTCAATGTGGGTTGACCTGGGCCAACAGGTGGTAGTTAACGGCATCAGCCCTTAAAGGTGAGGGTTTTCTCCTGTGGGTGGTTCCACACAAATCCTTCTCAAAACTCCTGCCAGGAGGTTTTGTAAGGGTCGAAACACTCGCCACTCAATGGAAGGCTCCAAGAGACGTTCTCATGCAAACAGCAAAGGGTTTATTCACCAAACATGCTGGGCTCACAACGTACTCTGAAAGCAGAGCAGAGGCTGAGAGCCCCGAACCAAGTTACAGGGTATTTTTATAGTATTACGATAACAGGATGCGGCTGGCGGTTATTGGTTATCTCTGGGTTAATCTCTTGAGACATCTGGGCCTTGTCTCCTTCCGAAATTTGGCTACAGGCTATCTTCACCACACACACTAACAACCTGCACCTGGGTTACAGCACTCTGAAAATCTCCACTCTATCCTTAACTTTGAGAATTTTTAACTCTTCAGTTTCTGTAACAGAGCAAGTACCCACAAGATAGACCACAAAGACTAATTGAATTCAAACAGGCATAAATTTATTACAGATTTGAATCTGGGCTCAAACCTTAGCTGACACAGCAGCCTGGCAAATGCCTGGTAAAAGCACCGACAGAGGGGCAGTCCCTCTTTTTATACCCACTCTGCCTTCCCCTGTTGGCTCATACTGCTGGCTTGGCAATCTTTAATTGGTTCTCAGGCAGCAAGGGACCAGCTAACCCAGGAGGTTCCTAGTAAGGCTGCTTGACCTAGTTAGCCTAACGGACTCAGGAAGTTGTGGTTGAGGTGTTGTGGTCTGGCCGAAGATAAGAGGAATAGTTTGCAGGCCTGGCTTTAGGGGAGGAAGTGTTGCAAGCCTAGCCGTAAGGGATTCCTCAGTAGTTCCTAATTCAACCATTCATCTCTGGACTGCTTGCTTAACCATTTATTGCGACATTCCCTACTGGTTTTTACCGGGGAAATCAAATCCTTGATCCCTCGTCCTCTTCCTCCAATTTAAGGCTATGATATTGAGTTCGGAGGACCATAATCTTAAGGTCATGTGTCCTGGCCTGTATCATGTTTACTAGGGACCTGAATATGCAAGGACCCACTGCCAATACTATTAACCCGGATAGGGGGCCCAATAAAGGAAGTAGGTATGGGAGGAGGCCGTTAAGCCCACTCCATAGGGGGTTATCCATAACCAGTCTGTAGATTTGGAGTAAGAGGTAGGCACTTTCCTGGAGTGTCCCCCTCGACACTCACAAGGGGGCCCAAACAGAGCTTCTAACAGCTTGGCTTTATCAACTGGTTCCCCCATCCCCCTTCACCGGTAGGAACAAAAGCAGTCAATAGTCCTGCCAGCAGGACTATTGTCCCTAGTCCGAATCAGCCCGGGTGATTCTGACCTTTAGGGGCTCCTTGGTAGGGCAAACCTTCCATCGTCCTTTGATGTCCTCTTTATGCCCTTTTAAGCCGAGTATGATGTATCCAGTGTTTTCCTGCAACCTTGACGGTGGTGGGGGTGCTGAGGACAACAGTAAAAGGGCTGTCCCACCGGGGCTCTAGTTGACCAGGGCTGAGTTTCTTGACCCAGACTAGCTTGCCCGGTTTGACGACTGGGTCCCTCGAAACTTGGTCTCTCCCCACTTCTTCATGGGCCCCACAGACTGTACGTTGGATTGCTCCCCGAGTGAGTTGAAGAGCCTGTAATGACTTAAGAAGGTTTCGGTTATAGATGGCCCCAAGCTGCTCCTCCCCCAACCAGGGCAGGATTGGGGGAGGTCTTCCAAAAATGATCCCCTAAGGGGTGAACCTGAGTAAATATGGGGTACATCTGGCCCTAAGCAGGGTAAAAGGGAGGAGGCTTACCCAGTCACCGCCGTCTCGAGTTTTAACTTTAAGAACTCCTTCAAGGTCCGATTCATTCTTTCTACCTGTCCTCTTGTAGGGTCAAGACTTCTATAGGCCCTACTGGTCTTTTGGCAATGTCTCTAGCTATTTGATCAGCTAGTCGGTTTCCCCTTGAGATCTGAGTCGTCTCGTTGATGCCCTCTGCAATGGATAATGGTCACCTCCATTGGTCCCCATATTGCAGATAGTAAATTTAGGATCTCTTGTGAGTTTTTAATGTCCTTTCCTCCTGTTAGGCCTCTTTCTTTGTATAGGGCACCATGTACATGAACAGTGGCGAAGGTATATCGGCTATAAAGAGTATAGATGTTTACTTTTTCCTTTTCCCCATCGGAGTGCCTGAGTTAGGGCAATCAGCTCGGCCTTTTGGGCAGAGGTCCCATGTCCTAGGGCTTGTGCCCAGATGACAGAATCTAGGGTGACTACGGCAGCTCCGGCATATCAGGTGCCCTTTTCTACAAAACCGCTTCCATCAGTAAAAAGGGTAGCATCAGCCTCAAGCAAAGGGACATCTGTAAGGTCTGCCCTTAAGGAAGTCAGAGATGTGAGTATCTCGCCACAGTCATGGAGCAGGGCTTCCTCTTTAGGCTCTGGTAGCAGGATGGCTGGGTTCAGGGTGGTAGTTTGGAGAAAGCTTATCCTTGGTGGGTGGAGGAGGAGGACCTGGTACTGAGTTATTCGGGCATTTGACAGCCATCTCTCTGGTGGGGACCGTAGTAGCTTTTCAACATTGTGGGGGGCCTTGATCCGGAGGTTTTGGCCAAAAGTCAACTTGGAAGCTTCCTTTACTAGGGTGGCTGGCCACTACTTGGTCTAATCGCTTTGACAAATAGGCAGCAGTCCTCCAGGATCCTAAGGTTTTGAGTTAAAATCACTTTCGCTACTCCTTCCACTCAGCTACGAATAGATGGAATGGCTTGCAGAGATCAGGTAGGGCTAAGGCAGGGGCACTCACCAGAGCTGTCTTGAGAGCGATGAATGCTTCCTCCTCTACTGGGGTCCAAGCGAGGGTTGGCTCCTTTCCCCCAGGTGGCAGCATACAGTGGCTTAGCGATCTCTGCGAACCCCAGAACCCAAAGTCTACAATACCCAACCACTCCAAGGAACTCCCGTACTTGCCTTTTCGTAGGAGTGGGAATCTGTAAAATGGCCTGGATTCGGCTCTGGGAGAGAGTAAGTTCTCACCATTGAAGGTGGTACTCCAAGTACGTTACTTCAGTCCGACACAGCTGAGCTTTCTTGGCTGAGACATGGTAGCCAAGACTCTCCTGAGTCTTTAGAAGGTCTCGTGTGGCCTCTTGACACCCAGACAGGTTCGAGGCAGCTAGGAGATCATCTACATACTGGAGTAATCTGGCCTCAGGGTGATGGGCTCTAAAGTCCTGGAGGTCCTGACTTAGGGCCTCATCAAAAAGAGTGGGGGAATTTTTGAACCCCTGAGGCAAGCGGGTCCAAGTTAATTGTTCTGTCTCCACCTTTTCAGGATCTACCCACTCAAAGGCAAAAATAGGCTGACTCTGGGGTGCTAGGGGAAGGCAGAAGAAAGCATCCTTTAGGACCAGCACAGTATAGTACTGTTGGTCAGGCTTAAGGAGGCTGAGTAGAGTGTAAGGGTTTGGCACAGTGGGGTGAATAGTTTCAACCCGCTTGTTGACTTCCGTAGGTCTTGGACTGGCCTAAAATAATCCGTACCAGGTTTCTGAACTGGAAGGAGGGGAGTGTTCCAAGCTGATTTGCAGGGGATTAAAATTCCCGCCCCCTTTAGTCTTTGAATGCGTTTGGAAATTCCTGCCTGAGCCTTCCCACTGATCTGGTACTAGCGGATTCGAACTGGTAAAGCCGTGCTCAAAAGTTGAACGACTATAGGGGGTCAATGCCCAGCAGAGCCTGGGGTGTTGGTTTCAGCTCATACCCCTGGGATCTCCAGCTGCCATTTATTCAGAAGGTCTGAGTCAATATCTGATGTGGGCTCCTCCAACAATCTATATTCTTCGAGTGGGAACGTAACAAGGATTTTACCTCCCCCTGTCTGGACCTGGGGGCCTTCGTCAGTGAAGGAGATAGTAGCCTTTAATTTTTGGAGGAGATCCTTCCCAGGAGAGGTTCAGGGCACTCAGGAATGACGAGAAAAGAATGTGTAACAGTCTTATTTCCCAGGTTAGTAATGCGGGCTTGGGACCAAGGGTAAGATCTTGGCTTCCCAGTGGCTCCAATAATGGTAGTCATTTTTGAAGACAATGGACCTTCCGGCTCGAGAAGGATGGAGTGGGTGGCCCCGGTATCGACCAAAAAGTCCACGGGCTTCCCCCCCCCCCACAGTTAGCATTACCCGGGGCTCCCCGGGGGAAAAGGAGCCCTGACATCCTCAGTCTGTTTCCTCCAGCACTGGGCTAGGCCGTAATCCCCCTCCTCTGGGCCTTTCGGGGCATTCGTTCTTCCTGTGTCCAATTTTCTTGCAATAAGCACATTGGTCCCATCAGAGAGCTTGTCTTCAGTTTTGACCTTGTCTCTGCGCTCTTTCCCTCCATCATCCTTGCTCGTCTGTCTCTCCGGTCTCGTTCTTCCATAGCTACGAGAACCTGGGCCATTTTCTGGGTGAGGGTCTGTGCAGGATCTTCCCTATTCTCAAAGACTCTCTGCGCTATGGCCAGTAACTCAGAGAGGGACTTTCCCTCAAAGCCTTCTAGCCTTTGTAATTTTTTCCTAATATCTGGGGCCGACTGTGCAACAAACTGAACCACAAGGGCTGCCTGATTCGCCAGGGCATCTGGGTCTATAGGCGTATACGTCCTATAAGCCTCACATAATCGTTCAAGGAAAGCCGCCGGACTTTCATTTGGCCCTTGGTGGGTCTCGATCACCTTGGAGAGATTTGTGGGCTTCAGGGCTGATACCCGAATACCTTGTAACAAGACCTGGCGGTAATGGTCTAAAGCTTCCCTTCCCATAAGGGAGTTGGGGTTCCATCCTGGGCGGGTAACAGGAAAAACAGCTTCAATTTGAGCTGGGTCAGTAACAGGTTCCCCATGGGCATTTAGTACCTGTTTTCTCCCCTCCGTTTTTATTCTCTCAAGTAAAAAGGGTGTTTAAGAGCTGTTGGCAATCATCCCAGGTGGGTTGATGGGTATAAAAGACGAACTCCAGGAGGGTGATTAGCCCTTGAGGGTTTTGTGAGAAAGGAGGGTTCTGGTTCTTCCAGTTGTATAAATCAGGTAGTGAACGGAACATACGTCCTTAAACGCAGCCCATGGGAGTCCATTTCCCCTGTCTCTCTGAGCAGCAAATGGGAGGCTGGCTGACTCTTGCTAAATTGGGCTCCCGATCTCATGTGGGGAGGGCTGAAGGGGTGATAGCCCCTTTGTAGTAGAATTGGGGACGACCTGAGATCCCTTCTCGATTACTGGCTCCCTAGGCAAGGGGGTGTAGAACGACCCAGGCTGGGATGCCAGTGGGGGCTCAGGTTCTTCCAGTGCCGTAGAGGCTGTGGCCGTAGGAGGCGAGTATGGAGGGGGACTGGGAAGTTTTGCACCCGGAAGTGGGTCTTCATCCGGGGTCTCTAGGATAGGTCAGAGGATTTTTGTCTGATTTTCCTTGGATCTACAGTGGTCGTATCTCCTGTGGTCGTGCTACTAAAATAGACCTGGAGGGTCTCTTTTCCAATTTTTTTTCCGATTGGAGGGGCAACCGCATTCTCTTAGCCATTTGGGGTTGTCAAATAAGACATCAATCCATATGTCTATATAAGGAATATTGTTAGGGTGTCCAGGGTTTCCATAGACTATACTGCGGACCCCCGTGCAGGGGCCCATATCCAGGGCCCCTGTCGAAGGCCAATTAACCCCAAATGTTGGCCATTCCAATTCAGAATTTCCTGAGTGAAGGCATCCACCGAAACGCCGTAACTCTCACCCCTTCGTTTAAAGTCAGCGAAATTTTTGATCATACATTCGAGAGGGCTCAGTTCGCCTTCCTTAGTTTCCTTGACCCATACTCCTCTCCTTTCCCAACTTCCAAACTGTAAGGCACAAAAGTATTCCGAAGGCAACCCAGTAAATCGGAAACAAGTATCTCGAAGTAACAACACACTCTCATGCAGTCACTGCCACTCATTCACACTCAATCATCCAGACCAGAACAGACCCTCCCTAGGATCTGTAAACCAGGCCTTGGTGGTCGTCACCACTTCGGCTGTGAACTGGGAGTCCTGCGGCATCCCGCCCCCCTATGTCCACACTCAGAAGATAATGTACCAAACCAGGACAGGTAATCAAGAAAACAAGCCTGACTTACTGGTGCCGCTCGGGCAGGTCCGATGGCTCCGGAGAAACTAGAATTTTGGAGGGGCTCCAACTAAACCCCCTCATGTGGGTATCTCGCTGGGGCCTCCAAATGTAACGGAGCGAGTCCCCACAAGATAGACCACAAAGACTAATTGAATTCAAACAAGCATAAATTTATTACAGATTTGAATCTGGGCTCAAACCTTAGCTGACACAGCAGCCTGGCAAACGCCTGGTAAAAGCGCCGACAGAGGGGCAGTCCCTCTTTTTATACCCACTCTGCCTTCCCCTATTGGCTCATACTGCTGGCTTGGCAATCTTTAATTGATTCTCAGGCAGCAAGGGACCAGCTAACCCAGGAGGTTCCTAGTAAGGCTGTTTGACCTAGTTAGCCTAACAGACTCAGGAAGTTGTGGTTGAGGTGTTGTGGTCTGGCCGAAGATAAGAGGAATAGTTTGCAGGCCTGGCTTTAGGGGAGGAAGTGTTGCAAGCCTAGCCGCAAGGGGATTCCTCAGTAGTTCCTAATTCAATCATTCATCTCTGGACTGCTTGCTTAACCATTTATTGCTACTGTTTCCAAGTAGGAACTGGGCTGGACTTTCTCTGATGGAATTCTAATGAATGCTAGGTTCTCTAATTTAACCTTTAGCTAAATAGTGCGTGGGCCTTCCCTACTGACCTAGCCCTAAGATGCCAACTCTCTTGTACCTTACCAGAGAAAGGGCGTGGCTTGTGGAACTCATCCCATAACTGGGCTACTAATTGCACCTACAGCATCATGGCCATAAGCCTGGCCTGGTCCCATTGCTTTCATCAACCTCCTGGCAGCTCCCAGGTTCCTGGGTGCAGGTTCAATGCAGTAGGGTGCAGGCCAAATTCATTAGAGGCCAGATTGCATGCTTAGTCTGGAGGGGCCCAATATTAAACTTCTTAAGAGGCTAAAGAAGCATAAGTGCACACAGGGGAACTAGAAGTTGTGAAAAGGCAGCTGACCACATGATGTGGAGGCCGCCATAGCAGGAGAACCTGAGGCTTGGAGGTGGCCAATCTGAGGAACCGGGAACTGAGTGGGAAATGCCGACCTCACTCAAAAATGGGGCCAAGGCAAATAGGTGTGAAGCCCACCTGAGCCCACCGTGATTGAGGGCTTCACTACAGGTTCCTGAGATAGTTCTCTGAAAAGCCACTTTACTAAGGTTATTCTGTGACCTTATTACAGATGTCCCCTATTGGCTTTGTTTAAACTGGAGTTGGGAGCAATGGGGTCTGGTTGTAGGAGCATTTATCCTAATAATGCCGGCAGTCTGGGTGAGTAGTTGATCACCCTGGAAATCTTGCTCTGAGCCCCCTCACCAGTTGGCTGATTATATATGAAGTAGTGGTCTGGTCCATGGATTTGTGCACATTGAAAGGACGTTAAATTTGCAGGAATTTCTCTAGACACTGTGGGTAAAATAGTACCACCATGACCTCTAATATAATGTATTAAAATGTTATAAAGATTTTCCACTACTGCCTGGGCTGTCCAAGAAAAAGCATTTGGGGTGTAGTTTGATTTTTGATGGCTGAAGTTAGTCTGAAAGGCTGTCAATTATCCACCATTCAGAGAATTGATCAACATCTGTTTTTAAATTGCCAATGTGTCCTATGTGCCATTTGGTCAGTCAGACGGTTGGACGAACATACAGTCTGTCACTTAGCCTCTTATAGATAGAAATAGATGAGGTAGAGGATATTACACTTGCATCTTGCAGTTGCACGTAGCTATGGAAAAGGAAGGTGCAGTCCAGCCTTCAGGAGCTCAAAGTCCCATAACAAGGTGGCTAAACTTCTATACGACAGCTGACAGTTCCTAGAACTGGAGAAAGGTCAGAGTTCCTGAGCAACTCCCCAAGGGAATCAGGGTCCGGGCACAGCTACCAGTCAAAGCATATTCCTTTCTGAATAATAGTCCTGAGGCATCTTGTCTCCTTATAGCCTTGTTTTTATCCTCCAGTTTCTCCAGGTCTGTTGGGGGGAATAAAAGGGGACAAACAGAAAAACACCTTAGCAAGGTGAATAATTGTTGAACAACTGTGGCTCTCTTCTCATTATGTTCTGTTCCCCACTATCAGCAAGAGCTGATTACTGTTTACAGTGGAGGTGGGAGCGCCACTTTTGACCAGAATCACAATCTCTGATCTTTCATGTGGGAGGTACGCTGACAGTGAGGAGATGAGCTTGAACTCACCTGAGGTGTGTCCTGGTTCTGTCATTTACTAGCTTTGAGGTTTTGGAACAAGTACCTGATCCTGGAAACTTGTCTTCAACTCTGACTTTTGTGGCTAGACGACACTGTGTAGACTGGTGCCCATCACAATCTACCCAGTAACACATTAGCTTCTGACAGGTAGAGGAGCCCCAGTGGAGAGCACGTGTGGTCCTGTGTCAATAGATTTTTTAAAATTGTTGGCACCTGCACAGCAGCTGTTCCATGCTGCAGAAAAATGTATCAAGTCATACTTGCCACATGAACATAAGTGCCTTAATAACCTCCCTATAGCCTGGCAAGTTCTCTGAACCCAGCTTGGTACCTCAGACTTGCAGAACTCCCTCACCTATCCAAGCACACTCTGCAATTAGGATTGCATGAGCCTGTCCTGAGCAATGGTGTCAATGACGTGTTTTGATTGTAAGGCATGGATCAAGTTGCCTTTTAATTGCTCGGTTCAAAGTATGGTTAGTGACTACGGACTTCTACAAGGTCAGAGCGAGGCTGACTTAATGAAAGACTAAAACTAGGAGGGTGGGGAGAACCTTCAGAATCAGTTGAGGTATATTTTTCCATTCTGTACTGTATTCTACAGGTGTCAACTTGTTGCAACCTGAGTTCTTGACCAGTCTTTGTAGCGCCAGCTGCAACTTATCCAATTAAAGGATGAAGATTTCCAGAAACTCATAGATGTTTACCTTCAGCACTAAGCTTAGCAAGTCCCTGAGGGAAGGGAGAAGAGGGCTGAGGTGTGGGCATGTATGTGGCTTAAGCCCAAGTCCAGCATGTGCTTCAGCCCAAAAGAGCCCAGAAACTTCCAGTCGGAACCAACTTTACTTGCAACATCAGGCTTTGCTCCAAGTCATAAGTCTGAAGTTAATGTGAAGGTGATAAGGCATTCTAGCCTTGAAGGGGTCCCAGCCTATTCAGCTGGTGGTCAGGTAGAAGCTAAGTGATTGGCAGCCCTTAGTTGGCTCCCATTTACTGAGAATGGGCTGGGAAATCCAGTTGCTTGTCTTGGTTTTCCATATTTTTTTTGTCCTTAAAGTTACATGTTATTAAACTTTTGAATATAACAAAGCAAAGTCCAGGGCAAGAAACAGAATTGACATGAAAGGAAACCAGTATGTTCTCACAGTGAACCACTGCCCAAAAGCCACACCACTGAGCTTTCTTAGCACAACCTCCTCCTAATTTGTCTTCAGTTTTTATAGCATTTTTTCCTGGATCCTGGCTCTGCCTCCATGGCCAACCCTTCTGCCCTCAAAGCCATAGCCAGTCTTTTTAAAAATTGTTCCAAATATTATGTCTCCCTCTTCCCTGATTGACCCCCCACACACACTCCTGTTCCCCAGGACCCCACCCTTATTCCCCAGGACAAGCCCCCACCTTCCACTGTCAGTGTTCATTGCTTATGCTAATATGCCTGCATAGAAGTCCTTTGGTTGATCTTACTCTTTCCCCCTGCCTTCTAAGATTCACGGCCTATTCAGTGTTTCTTAGTCTCTGAATGTACTTTTTGTTCATCAGTTTGTTGTTCATTGTATCCCCACATAAGAGTGAGGTCATGTGATATTTCTTTGTGCAACTGTCTTATTTCACTTAGCATAATGCTCTCCAGGTCTAACCATGCTGTTGAAATAGTAAAAATTCCTTCTATTCTGCAGCATAATAATCCCTTGTGTAGATGTACCACTCATCTGCTGATGGGCACTGAGGTGGTTTCCAAAACTTAGCTATTGTAAAGTGTGCTGTTACGAACATAGGGGTGCATGTCTTTCCTAACTGACATTTCTGGTTTCTTGGGATACAGTCCTAGAAGTGGGATCACTGGATCAAATGGGAGTTCCATTTTTAACTTTTTGAAGAAACCCATATTTTCCACAGTGGCTGCACCAATCTGCATTCTCACCAACCATGAAGGAGGGTTTCTTTTTCTCTGTATCCTCACCAGCACTTATCCTTTGTTGATAGCCATTCTGACAGATGTGAGATGGTAACTCATGGCTTTATTTGCATCTCAGATTAGTGATTGAGCATGTTCTCATATCTCTCGGCCATGTGTATGTCCTTTTTTGAAAAGTATCTATTTAGGTCCTTTACCCTCCTTATTGGATTGTTAATCTTTTAAGTTGTATGAGCTCCAGTAAACTTGAGATTAAACCCTTATGTGAGATAGCATTAACAAATGTCTTCCCATGCAGTGGGTTTTCTTGTTGCAGTCTCTTTTCCACTCTGAATCTTTCTATCTCCAAGGGTAACCAGTTGCCTGCAGAGAAGCTGTGGGTCACAGAGACATGCTCTTGGGATCATCTCTACACATAATTTGAAAATTGGTGCTGTGGTCGTCTGGGAGCTGGTGTGTAGAGACCCAGGACCAGTATGACCCATGATCAGGTTGGCCCAGGAGTTCACCCACACTCCCGATGCAATTAGTTTCATGGTAATTGTGACATGGAAAGTACTTAGAAAGTACTTAAGTTCTCCTTCAAGGTTACAGACCTGGAGACCCTACATTCTCCTGTAAGCAGATTTGCAGGGGCTTCTCCCAGGCCTCCTCCTACAGCCTGCCCCTGAGCACATTGTCAGGATGGGACTTTGGCTTTGTGACTGGACTCTTGAAAATGCAGCTAGCCGGCCTCCTAGGAAGTATAAAAGACGTTGGCTCTTCTTGGCATCCAATTACTCCGGAGCTTTCACAGAAAACTCTGGTGTGTATTCTAGATCAGTATAGTTTCCCCATGAGTCTTGACCCATTCCTGACATGCAGACAGCTTGTGGCTTGCTGGAAGCTGCATGCCCTATTTTATTTTGAGAAGGGCTGAATCATGAAATATTTATTGAAATGACACAGAAGATGGGGCCCGAATAATTACTGGGGACCCCAATCCGAACCCATAGCACCCCCTCTGTCTAAGTGCTCATAGGCCATTATTGTACCAGAGCTGACCCCTTCCTCTAATTCTGGGTCAGAAGAGACCGGTGCCTCTGAGGAATCACCCTGACATGTGCTTTTGTGCCGTTTAAACGTTCCCAGTTGACAGAAGGTGCGGTTACACTGGGGACATGAGTAGGGCCTCAGTCCTGATTGGATGCGCATGTGATGCTGAAGTTCCCTCAGTGGCTGAACCTCTGGTGGCAGATGTCGCACTGGTACTGCGTCTCCCAGGTATGCACCCCCTGGTGGCCACACAGTGTGGATTTGTGGGTAAACTCCTTCTTGCAGACGGTATAGCCATACGGCTTCTCGCCCGTGTGGATCCGATAGTGCACGTGCAGGTCCGAGGCCAGGATGAATCTCTTGGGACAGTAACGGTACTGGAAGGGTCTCTCTCCCGCGTATGATCTCCAGTGAAGGTCAAACTGAGATCTATTACTGAACCTTTTGCTGCAGTCCTGACACTCATACGAGATGTGTCTCCTAGATTCTTGGACAACAGGGTGACTAGCTGGCTCCACGGTGTCTAATATAAAATCTGAACTCCTCTGCCCTATTCTTTACTCACACCAAGAGAACAAGGCCTGTCTAAGTGGGGAGGATGGGGCCATAATGAGACAGAATCTGTACTGTAGACTTCCCACAAGGTAGCTCCTTGTGACAAAGGTTGGTTCCCAGCTCTCCCTAATAATAGACCTTCAATGGCAAAGAAATGTGGACCATGGAGATAGACACAGGCTTCAGGGCCTGATGATAGTGTCAACCTATCTCATGTCTCCAGAGAGTTGCTTAAGCTATGAATGTCTAACCTGATACAACAGGTAAACTGAGAACCACTGAGCTATGAGGCCTGCTTGATGGTCTTGGGGGACTTGGCGTAGTGCCCACCCTGTAACCAGGAACGGCCTGAAAGCTCTGAATGTTTCCCTGATTTCACCTGGTTTCAGTTCTAGGTCTGGTTTTGAGAGGTGTTCCTATCGTATGCACAACTCTCTACCCTGAATGTCTGCTACCCTCAAGTCTTGCCTGGGCAGATTCTCTGTGGGAACCCCTTTCACATCCCTCATGGTTCAGGGTTCAGGTTCTGGAGAAGGCTGCACACAAAAGAAACTAGAAACGCATTAGTTTGGGAAATGGGAGCCAGGCAGAAGCCCAAGACAGGACTACTACCAGCTTTGGCTTGACCATCCCTTTTATTAAAATCAAGATTATAGGTATACCCATATTCCCTAGGCAGAAAAGTTCACTAATATAGCCAATCAGTGAATTTACTTGGGATTAACAAGTGGAGGCTGCTTCAACTACCAATATCTAGTGATTAGCTCTGACCCTTTAAAACATTTAAAGTTAACCAGCCCTCCAGATGCCCTGTCCACACCTCTCTACTGATAAAACAATGATCGGCTTCCCCCACTTCTCCCTCTTCAGACTGATTTCCTGCTGTCCCCTCTTCAGCACTAAGTGCCATAGCCTTGGGTAACTGAGACTTAGCTGAGAGATGAGATGTGGTAGGGAAGGGGGTTCATGTAGCTGGGTCTTAAGTGGAGGCTTGCTGGCAGGAAGAACAAATTACTTAAGGAATAAGGAGCTCACTTCTAATACCCTAGGCTGGAAGGGAAAATGAATAATTACTGGGGGACCCCAATCCTAACCCTTAGCACCCCCTCTGTCTAAGCTCTGGTGCAATAAATGCCTATGAGCATTTACCCTCTAGGGCAGCTCTAGGTATCAAGGCTCCCACCCCTCAGGCTAACCCCCTTGTTATAGCCCAGGGGCACCTACAGAGATGGCCTAGTGGCTGACTACTGACTCCTATTTTCCAGTCCCTCAGGCTCCCTTCCTGGGCCTGGGATAGGTTTGGACCATCTCATGGCAAGTTGGATCATTTTTTTTTTGTTTGTTTTAATCTTCCTTTATGATTAAGCTGTTACATGTATCATTGTTGGGTCATTTTTGTCAAAAATGCTTGAAAGGACTTGACATAGATGGGGATTACCAGGCAAGCCTCAGGCTAAGAATAATTTGTAGGGCTGGGGTAGGAAATGACCTCTTCTGCCTTCAAGAAGTTCTTTTTTCAGGAAATTTAAGGTGAGGCAAACTCTGACCCTGGAGTTCTTGTTTCAGACTGTGCTTGGTTCATCTCCTCTCAGGTCCCCAAGAATGATCTTGCTTTGTGGCAGCTCTGCAGGGTCAAGGCAAGATGCTTGCTTATTTCAACTACTTCCCAGAGACCAAGACCTAACCACTTGTAGGAGCTGGATTTCCCGGGTTTCCACTATTTCGTGTACATTTTAACCGATGATCATTATTTTAACTTGGTTTTGCCAAGAGGAAAACACCCAGGTATAACTTATCCACTAGGGAGTGAAGATATCCAAGAAGTCAGTTGTTCAGCTTGAGCACTCAGAAAGTCCCTGGGGGAAGAGAGAAGAAGTCAAGGGGCTTAAGCCCAAGTCCATCATGTGCTTCAGCCAAAAAGAATAAGAATCCCGGCCTTCAGGTCTTCTTATGTGTACACTGCTCAGTTTGACATAAGCAAACATAGGAAGCTTCTTCATTTCTACCTAAGTGACCTTGAGAAGTTATTTAATATCTCCAAACCTCTTCATTTCTACCTAAGTGACCTTGAAGTTATTTAATATCTCCAAACCTCCATTTCAAGTTCACAAGGCATTCTAGTCCTGAAGGGGTCTGGTAGGTTAGGTAGGAGCTAAGTGATGGGAGCCAACTGAGGGCTGCTCATTTGTTGACAATGGCTACTAAAGCCAATTGCTTGAATTGGCTTTCCACATTTTTTTATCCTTCAAAAGTTTAATAATGTGCAATTTTAATACAACAGAGTCCAGGGCAAGGAACAGAATTGACATGAAAGGAAACAAGTATAGCCAGGGCATTCTCAGTTAACATTAAAAAACCATGGAAATACGTAAAGCATTGTTTATTTGAGCCAAGCTGTCCACATATGCTGGGAAGCAGAACCTCAAGGAATTGAGATATTGCTCTGGAGAATGGCAGGTTACATTTGTATTATATATTGCAATCAAAGAGGGACATAGGTAGGTTACATGAAATTCATTGGTGCTGAAGAAAATGAGATAAAGCAAAGCAGGAGAAACCCCTGGGATTGGATAAAAGTAAAATGATGGGACACAGGTGGGTGCAGGAACAATTAACATGATAATGAAGGAATTTGTGGTATCTGTCCTGAAGCCCTCCACATTTGGCTGTGCCCCAGGAATCCAGATAAAGGGAAGTTACACACCTACTTCAAGGCTGTTATAATAGATGCACAAAGACAGGCTCAGTCAAGATAAAGGTTGACCTTGTCAATGAAGATACCGGCCTAAGACATTATTGCCCACCATAACTGCTTTTAAAGTTTAATTTTAGACCATCCTTTGAGGTGACTATAGGTCTCTGAGTTTGCAAGGCAGCCATGCAGGCCTTCCCTGAGATTGTCAGGTCAGTATTGGCCCCTTTTGTCTAGTGAACCACTCTCCAAAGCCACACCACTGAGCTTTTTCAGTACAACCTCCTCCTAATTTCCCTTCAGTTTCTTATTTTTCTTGGCTCCTGGTTCTGCCTTCTTGGCCAACCCTTCTGCTCTCAAAGCCATGGCCAGTTTCTTATTTCTTTTCACTGAGTCTCTCTGGATATCTCCCAGGTAACTGGATACTTGCAGAGAAGCTGTGGGCCACAGAGACCTGCTGGGATCATCTCTGCCCAAGCTAAAAGTTGTGCTGTGGTGGGCTCAGAGCTAGTGTGTGGAAAGACTCAGGACCAGCATGGCCCAGGGCAAGCATGTAAAACTCAAAAGCTAACACTGGCTAAATAAACAAGGTTTAAGTGTATAAGGGTTGCAAAGAAAAACTTTAATTTTCATAGAAACAAAGGTTTATTTTGAAAAGTATAGTATAAAGAAATGAGTGCAATAAAAAAAACAAGTGCAACAATAAAACAAGTGTTTCTTGCCTGACACTTGGCATCTTTTCTCTGCTACCATCTTTCTTACTTCAGGGAAAACGTTGTTTGCAGTGATTACTTTGCAAACTAACCTGGGTGAGCTGAATTTTCAAGAGTCCAGTCACAAAAGGTGAATGTCAGTGATTCTGGATCTGACAGACTTGTTTCCTTTCAATAATTATAAATAATTGTATATAATTCTCATTGCTATATTGGCTGGTCCTAAAAAATATTCCTTACGGGCTATATGAGGACTATGAGCTGAGAGTTTGGCATGCTTGCCTAGGAGTTCACCCACACTTCTCCGTGCAATTTCTGGTGTTTGTGACATGGAAAATACTTAAGTTCTCCTTCAGGCTATAGACCTAGAGACTCTGCAGTCTACTGTATGCACAGGTTTCCGGGGCTTCTCCCAAGTCTCCTCCTCATCACCCTCCCTCCCCCTGGCCTCCCTGCTGCTTTCCGCTGAGCACATTGTCAGGATGGGACACATTGGCTTTGTGACTGAACTTTTGAAAATGCAGCTCGTCAGTTCCCTAGGAAGTTGAGACTTTCCATGATGTCTCTGCTTTGTCTTGGATAAAATGAGTTGTCTCTTCTTGGCATCCTACTTCTCTGGAGCATTCCCAGAAAACTCTGGTTCGTATGCTAGATCAGTACAGGTTCCCCATGACTACAGAGCTGTCTTGCTGACCCACTCCTGAGATGCAGACAGCCTGTGGCTTGCTGGAAGCTGCCTGCCCTATTCTTTTTTTTTTTTTAGCTATATTTACAAATTTTATTATCCCAAAAATACATATAAATGAAAACCTGCTCTTTAAATGTAGGGAGACTTTACCTATAGTGTAGCATTATATTTACATCACAAAACATCCTCATATGAAAATCAGTTGCAGCTCTTTCACACACAATTAGATATATATTCACACTGTATATATGTAAGTAGTTATAAACTATCTACTTACAGATTTCTTTAGTGGAAAATTAGGAAATTCCCATGCTTTTCAGCCTTGGGAAGGTAAATACAGCCTCTCTAGATCTCTTTAAAAAGAAACATGTAAACTGCACAACCTCCTTTAGACATGTACACAAGTTGTTAGAAGGACCCTGTCACAGTGTTTCTCAAAAGAGGTAACATTTGAACAAAAATGCAAAGTTGAACAAATAAGATTGTCAAAATTGTTCTGTACATGCTTCATGGAGAAATCAGAATTCTCTCACAGGAAACAGATCCTCAATGTATCTCAGCCTCTTGTGACATTAAATCAGACCCCACTGGCAGTAATCATGATCTTCCTGTACAGTCAAATGTTTAATCAGGCTCCTTAAAGTCCAACAGTCAATGAGGTCAGGTAGTAAATTCCCACCCCCCCAAAAAAGTGCAAAATCAACTTCTGTGACTCAAGAGCTCAACCAGGTCAAAGCTTTGGTATATACAGGAGGCTGTTTTTGATAACCAAAGCTTAGAAAGATTCTGTTAAGGGATTTGCCCCAGGGGAGGAAAAAAAAAAGTCCACAAAGCCTAGAAATAAGGTAACTGTACAAAGAGAACAAGCCACAATTCCCCCTTAGACAAGGGTTTATAGTTCCTAGGCAGTTGTGAAAGCACCAACTATAGCCACAATGCTCCTACAAGAACATGATGTGTTGGTGAGACTGCTCTGAAAACATATGCCCACAAGCAAGTGGGTGATGTGCCGCAGAAAAAGTTCAAACAGTTTTCTTACATTAAGAGGCATTACAAAGAGTGCCCGGTGCTCTTGAGTCAATCACAAAGCCTTGGCAGAAAGGAAAGGTCTCTCTAGAGTTTGGGTTGTTTATTAATTTGCTAGCTGTCAGATACTACTGCCTCCTCCTCCTTCTCGTCTTCTTTCCTGTCTACTTCAGAAGTGTTGGAGGACTCATGAAGCAGAACATACTCTCTGCTGCTGAACCCAAATTTAAGTACATCTTTTTCCTTCAGTTCATAATATCTCTGTGGTTCAATGTGCTTGTTATTCAAGAATGTTCCATTGCCCGAGCCAAGGTCAAGGATGTAGGGCTTCACCCTGCGGCCAACTGTCCCATCAGCACGGGTGTATTCCACAAGCCTATACTCAAAGACCGCCTGCGTGCTGCTTTGAACAAGAGGGATGATCGAATGGAATGTCTGCAATATAGCGGTGTCGCCCCAGGAGGTAAGCGCTTTGTGATGAATGTACATAATTGGAAGCACCTCATCATTTTTAAATGGGTAGAGACGCCATCGTTTTTTAGGGATACGTGCTTCGGGGGGCCCGCTGTATTTAATGACTACACCTCGGAAGGTGTTCGTGTCCTCAAGAAGTGCCCCAGAAAGTTCAAAGCTTGGCTTTTCCTTGACGGGCACCTCTTTGTTGCCACCAGGTGGAGGAACCAACTCCTGAGACTCATAACCACTGGTACTGACTTCATTCTGTTGGCGATGCTCCCGCCTTCGAGCACTATAAAACTCCCGCTCTGCTTCCTGGGCCGGCAGGTTCTGAAGGTCTCCATCACGTCCTGAACCAGCCCACTCCCAGGTCTCTCCTCTGGGAGTGGCCCCTGTGCCTGCCTCGGTCAGTACTCCTAGCTCTCCTGAGTTCCTGTCCTGATGCTTCCCGGTGTTGCCTATCTTCCCGTTCTCTCCGGGGTGGATGATCCTCACGTTCCTGCTTCACTTTGACTGTTGAGTGGTGAGGACTTCGGCTTCTATTACTCCAAGGAGATTTGCTTCTTCCTGAGGACTTTTTTCTTTTTGGCTGGGGATCCGCTACGTCTTTGCGCTCGGTTTCCTTGGTGACCAGGACTGCCAGGCTCTCAGACTGGCGGGGCCAAGCTGCGGCTGGAGTCCTGGCGGCGGTGAGCGGGAGGCGCGGCCTCCGGGCTGAGGCATTCTTGCTTCACCAGCACCACCGTGGTCTCCACCACATCCTCGTCCCTGTGCCTGCGCCGGCTCCCCTGCTCCAACTCGCTCTTCACATCTTCCATGGTAAGATATCCGCGCAGCACAGGGAAAACTCGGCTGTCGCGCTCCCCTCTTAGACAGGAAATGACGTACCAGAGCCCTAGACTTCCGCTCTTGGAGTACACGCTCTCCCAGAAACCCTCGCGATGCAGAGGCTAAGCACGTGATGACTGTTGTGGGCGGGGCCGTCAAGACGCAGCTCCGGTGGCAGGAGTTTTTGAGTTTCAAAAACCAATTTCTGGGGAAAAGCTATGCTCCAACCTGTGCTTCATTAGTACTTCCTAAACCCAGGAACAACCTCGAAGCTCAGCAGTCAGGTATTGTCTAGTCAACTGAAGGATGTTTTTATCATCACCATTTGCAATGCTACCTACAAACCTATTATGACAAAAATAAAACAAAACCCAGACATTAAACGAAAAAAAAAAAAGGGTACAAAATTGTGCGCAAACCATGCTTACACTGATGTTTGGAAATACGAAGACAAAAAGGGAGTAAGTGCAATCATAGATAGTATGTCCTGGGCAAATCATTAGTATTTTTCCAACTGTTCCGTTGTCTTTTTCGCCACAAAAACAAATGATTCTTAAAACCTGGTAACTCCAGATGTCTTCCAATAGGACTCCATCTTTGCAGATGACAAAATCAGGAGTTAGAGAAGGTGATCTGCCACCTCTTCCAATTTGCGAGCTAAGCGTGGCACAGGAATTGGAGCCCGTTTTCCCTACTTCCAAGAATAGAAGAGCGACCCATTGAGCAGGAAACCTGCCTGCCAAGCTAAGCTAAGAAGACTCTTACCCGGATGCTGCGCCCAGAGAAACTCGCGCGATGCTGGCCTGCCTGCCCAATTCTTTACTCACACAGGAGAACAAGGCCTGTCTAAGTGGGGAGGATGGGGCCATAATGAGGCAGAATCTGTACTGTAGACTTCCCACAAGGTAGCTGCTTGTGACAAAGGTTGGATCCCAGCTCTCCCTAATAGGCCTTCAATGGCAAAGAAACGTGGACCATGGAACCAAAAGGTTAGTCACAGGCTTTAGGGCCTGATGATAGCTTCAGCCTGAATCCTGCCACTTCTCCTGTCTCGAGGGAGTTGGCTTAAGCTGTGAGTGTTTAACCTGGCAAGACAGGTAAATTGAAGGCTACTGAGCTATGAGGCCTCTTTGGTGGTCATAGGAGCTTGGCTAACTGCCAGCCCTATAACCAGAAACTGATTGGCAGCTGTGGATATGCTTCCCTGCCTAGCTCACCTGGTCTGGTGTTAAAGAGAAGTGCCTATCTGTACAGATCCCTCCCTTGAATGTCCCCTTACCTGGTCAGCTTCTCCTTCAGACTGCTTCCTGCTGCCCCCTCTTCATCACTAAGTGGCATAGCTTTTGGGTAACTGAGACTTGAATGAGAGATAGGTGGGGATGGGGGGTTCATGTAGCTGGGTCCTAAGTGGAGGCTTGCTGGCAGGAAGAACAGAAGCCACTCCTTAAGGAATAAGGGGGAGTTCACTTCTAGTGCCCTGGGCAGGAAGACCCTTGGAGGGCAGCTCTAGGTATGGGGCTTCCTCCCCTCAGCCCCTAACCCCTTGTTACAGCCCAGGGGTGCCTACAGACATGGCCTAGTCTCTGGCCACTGACTCCTACTTTCTATCCCATCAGGCTCCCTTCCTGGACCTGAGGTAGATTTGGACCAGCTCATAACATGTCAGATCTTTTTTTCTTTTTTTAAGGTATTACATATGTGTCCTTGTCAAATTGTTTTTTGTCAAAAATGCTTGAGGGGACTTGACATAGGTGGGGATTTGCAGGCAAGCCTCAGGCTAAGGGAGAACCATTTGTGGCGCTGGGGTAGGAAATGATCTCTTCTGCCTTCAAGAAGTTCTTTCTTTAGGAAATCTAAGGTGAGGCAAACTGACCTTAGAGCTCTTGTTTCAGTCTCTGTTCTTGGTTCTGTCTCCCCTTCTGAAATTCCCCAGAATGATCCTGCTTTGTCAGCTCTGCAGGGTCAAGGCAAGATGTTTGCCTATTTCAACTACTTCCCAGAGACCAAGTCCTAACCACTCTTAAGAGCTGGCTTTCCCCAGCTCTCCAAGGTCTCATACATTTTAACCTGACAATCATCTTACTTCATGTTCTACTTTAAGGAAAACACCCCGCTGTAATTCATTAAGGACTGAAGACATCCAGGAACTCCTACAGATGTTCCACTCGAGTGCTTAGCTTGGCAAGTTCCTGGGAGAAGGGAAAAGAGGGCTGAGGTGTGAGCACCTGGCTTATACCCAAGTCCAGCATGTGCCTCAGCCAAAAAGAGCCCAGGGGTGCCTACAGACAGAAGCAACTTTACTTTCGACATTAGGCTCTGCTCCAAGTCACAAGTCTGAAGTTCACGTGAAGTTCATGGGACATTCTAGTCCTAAAAGGGTCCTAGCCAACTCAGCTGGTGGTCAGAGAGAAACTAAGTTGTGGGAGCCAACCGTGGGCTGCCCATTTGCTGACAATGGGCTGGTAAACTCAATTGCTTGACTTGGTTTTCCACATTTTTTGTCCTTCAAAAGTTTAATAACGTGCAAATTTAATACAACAAAGCAACAGAGTCCAGGGCAGGGAACAAAATTGACATGAAAGGAAAAGAATATGGCCAGGGCATTCTCACAGTGAACCTCTTCCCAACGCCATACCACTGAGCCTTCTCAGCACAACTTCCTCCTAATTTCCCTCAGTTTCTACCACATTCTTCTTGGCTCCTGGCCTTGTTCCTCCCTGGCCAACCTCTCAAAGCCACATCCAGTCTCTTATTTTATTAAAAGTATTATATAGTTTTTTTTCCCCCATTCACACCCTACTCCACTCCCATCCTGCAGGACACGCCCCCACTGCCCACTGTCAGTGTCCATTGCTTATGCTTAAATGCCTGCATAGAAGTCCTTTGGTTGATCTGTTACCCCTCCCCCTTGCCTTCTCTCTAAAATTCTGTTCAGTGTTTCTTAGTCTCTGAATATATTTTTGTTCATCAGTTTATTATATCCTACATGAGTGAGATCATGTGATATTTATCTTGTTCAATATGCTTATTTCACTTAGCATAATGCTTTCTCAGAATCCATCCATGTTGCAAATTGTAAAAGTTCCTTCTATAGCAGTGTAGTATTATGTTGTATAGATGTACCACTCATCTGCTGATGGGCACTTAGCAGCACAATTCACAATAGCTAAGATTTAGAAATAGCCTATGAACATGGGGATGCATATGTTCTTTCTGATGGGTGTTTCTAGTTTCTTGGGATATATTCCCAAAGTGGGATTATTGGGTAGAGGGGGGATTCCATTTTGAATTTTTTGAGGAAATGCCATACTGTTGTCCAGTGGCTGCACCAGTCTGCACTCCCACCAGCAGGGCAGTAGGTTCCTTTTTCTCCACCTACTCTCCAGCATTTGTTCTTGGTTGATTTAATGATAGCCATTCTGACCTGTGTGAACTAGTACCCCATTGTTTTGATTTGCATATATTGGATGATTAGAGACTTGAACATGTTTTCATATCTCTCGGCCTTCTGTATGTCCTCTTTCAAAAAAGTGTCTATTTAGGTCCTTTGCCACTTTTTGATTGGGTTTATCTTTTGGTAAGTTGTATGAGCTCTCTGTAAATTTTAGCATTAGCAAATATGTTCCATGCAGTGGGCTTTCTTGTAGTCTTTTTTTTTCACTCTGAATCTATCTCCATGGGTAACCAGTTGCCTGCAGAGAAGCTATGTCTGAGACCTGCTCTTGGGATCATCTCTGCCCAATTCAAAAATTGTGCTGTGGTGCTAAGAACCAATTCCAGCATGTAATAATTATAAGAGTTCCATCACTCCATCAAAAGGTTGATGGGACTTGGGGGGCTTAAAAAGGGTGAGCCACATATGTAGTTCACCTGTTGGAAATGGGTAAATGGCACTTCCCTCAAACCTGAATAGGATTAACTGCCAGATAGCTCAGGGCATTTTATTGCCTCCTGTTGGCCAAACACCCAAACAGCTGTAGGCTATTCTCCAAACTGACAATCCTTCTGTACCCATTGATAACTTACCCTTTGAACAGATTGTGTTTATAAATAGCATGGGGTCCTTAGACAAAAGGAGTCTTCAGTTCCTTTAGCTGAAGACCCTCTGAATCCCCAATACCTTTAAAAATTATTTCATCTATGGACTCTTTCTCAATCATCTTCACACAGCCTCTTTCTCCAGAATGCTGAACCCTTTGTAAGGTTGGGAAAAGAACCCCCACACTGTAGTGGGCTAGGGGCTCGTGGGTAGAGTCCCAGGACCAGCACAGCCCAGGATCAAGACAGACCAGGAGTTCACCCACACTTCCTGATGCAATTAGTTTCATTGTATTTTTGATCTGGAAAGTACTTAAGTTTTTCATCAGGGCTACAGGCCTGGAGACTGCATTCTCCTGGACAGATTTGCTGGGGCTCCTCCCAAGTCACCCTCCTCCCCTACAGCCTGCCCCTGAGCACATTGTCAGAATATTGGACATTGGCTTTGTGACTGGACTCTTGAAAATGCAGCTAGCCAGCGTCCTAGGAAGTTAAGACTTTTGCATGATGTCTCTACTTGGCCATGGATAAAAGATGTTGGCTCTTCTTGGCATCCTATTTCTCTGGAGCTTTCCCAGAAAACTCTGGTGTGTATTCTTGATCAGTATAGCTTCTCCATTGGTCTTGATGACCCATTCCTGAGATGCAGACAGCCTATGGCTTGCTGGAAGCTGCCTGCCCTATTCTCAAAAAAAAAAAAAAAGGCTGAATTGTGAAAGAGTCTTGCTGGTTGTTTCAATAACTGACACAAGATGGGGTCCATAGGGAACATGAATAATTACTGGGGGACCCCAATCCTAACCCATAGCACCCCCTCTAAGTGCTCATAGGCCATTATTGCACCAGAGCTAAGACCTTCTCTAATTCTGGGTCAGAAGGGACTGGTGCCTTCGTGGAATCTCCCTGACATGTGTTCTGGTGGTGTTTAAACGTCAGCAGTTGGCGGAAGGTGCAGTGGCACTGGGGACATGAGTAGGGCCTCAGGCCCGAGTGGATGCGTATGTGGATGCTGAGGTTCCCTCAGTGGCTGAACCTCTGGTGGCAGATGTCGCACTGGTACGGCGTCTCCCAGGTGTGAACCCTCAGGTGGCCATACCGCGTGGACTTGTGGGTAAACTCTTTCTTGCAGATGGTATAGCCGTATGGTTTCTCGCCCGTGTGGATCCGATGGTGCACGTGCAGGTCCGAGGCCAGGATGAATCTCTTCGGACAGTAACAGCACTGGAAGGGGCTCTCTCCCCCACATGTGTGACCTCCACTGAAGGTCAAACTGAGATCTATAACTGAACCTTTTGCTGCAGTCCTGACACTTGTACGAGATGTCTCCTAGATTCTTGGCCAACAGGGTGACCAGCTGGCTCCAAGATGTCTGATGCACTGTCTGAACTCCTCTGCCCTATTCTTTACTCACACCAATAGAACAAGGCCTGTCTAAGTGGGGAGGATGGGGCCATAATGAGACAGAATCTGTACTGTAGACTTCCCACAAGGTAGCTCCTTGTGACAAAGGTTGATTCCCAGCTCTCCCTTGTTAAGCCCGGAACGTAAGCCGCACTTACAGAGCACCAAGAGACGATCTCATATAAAAACAAAGGGGTTTATTCAGCATGCTGGGGCTCACAACATACTCTGAAAGCAGAGTAGAGGCTGAGAGCCCCGTGCCTTTGTTACATGACCGTTTTATACTAGGGGCCGGGGGGTGGAGAGCTGTTTGAATTACTGAGTTGGCCTATAATGGCTGTAGATCTTGGTGCCTTGATGTCCCTTCTGATCAGTCACTATTCCTTTAGACTTGTTACCATAGCAACTCCTGAGAGCAAAGGTCAAACCTCACAAGGGACCTGTGGGGTTATCTCTCCCACCCTTATTGGCTGAAGGGCTTCCTTCCCTTT
>PVJN01001186.1:0-29718 GCA_004026805.1 Lasiurus borealis | reverse complement strand
CTTTCCTAAACCTGTCTTTTTCACCCTAAAAATTCCTGTTTCAGTGACACCTTCAGATCCCCCTCTGCCCCTGCCCACACTCCAGCATCACACTCCATGTCCCATGCTGCTCACACCACTGTTACCCCCTTTCACCCTAATAATAGACCTTCAATGGCAAAGAAATGTGGACCATGGAACCAAAAGGCTAGTCACAGGCTTTGGGGCCTGATGATAGTGTAACCTAAATCCTGCCACTTCTGTCTCCAGGTATTTGCTTAAGCTGTGAATGTTTAACCTAATAAAACAGGTAAACTGAGAGCCACTGAGCTATGAGGCCTGCTTGATGGTATTGGGGAGCTTGGCGTAGTGCCCACCCTGTAACCAGGAACAGATTGAAAGCTCTGAATATGCTTCCCTGATCTCACCTGGTTTCAGTTCTAGGTCTGGTGTTAAAGAGATGTATTTCTATTGTATGCACAACTCTCTACCCTGAATGTCTGCTACCCTCAAGTTTTGCCTGGGCAGATTCTCTGTGGGAACCCCTTTCACATCCCTCATGGTTCAGGGTTCAGGTTCTGGAGAAGGCTGCACACAAAAGAAACTAGAAACGCATTAGTTTGGGAAATGGGAGCCAGGCAGAAGCCCAAGACAGGACTACTACCAGCTTTGGCTTGACCATCCCTTTTATTAAAATCAAGATTATAGGTACACCCATACTCCCTAGGCAGGAAAGTTCACTAATATAGCCAATCAGTGAATTTACTTGGGATTAACAAGTGGAGGCTGCTTCAACTAATATCTAGTTATTATCTCTGACCCTTTAAAACATTTAAAGTTAACCAGCCCTCCAGATTTCCTGTCCACACCTCTCTACTAATAAAACAATGATCGGCTTCCCCCACTTCTCCCTCTTCAGACTGATTCCTGCTGTCCCCTCTTCAGCACTAAGTGACATAGCCTTGGGTAACTGAGACTTAGATGAGAGATGAGATGTGGTAGGGAAGGGGGTTCATGTAAGTCTTAAGTGGAGGCTTGCTGGCAGGAAGAACAAATTACTTAAGGAATAAGGAACTCACTTCTAATACCCTAGGCCGGAAGGGAACATGAATAATTACTGGGGGACCCCAATCCTAACCCTTAGCACCCCCTCTGTCTAAGCTCTGGTGCAATAAATGCCTATGAGCACTTACCCTCTGGGGCAGCTCTAGGTATCAAGGCTCCCACCCCTCAGCCTAACCCCCTTATTATAGCCCAGGGGCACCTACAGAGATGGCCTAGTGGCTGACTACTGACTCCTACTTTCCAGTCCCTCAGGCTCCCTTCCTGGGCCTGGGATAGGTTTGGACCATCTCATGGCAAGTTGGATCATTTTTTTGTTTTAATCTTCCTTTATTGATTAAGCTGTTACATGTATCATTGTTGGGTCATTTTTGTCAAAAATGCTTGAAAGGACTTGACATAGATGGGGATTACCAGGCAAGCCTCAGGCTAAGAATAATTTGTAGGGCTGGGGTAGGAAATGACCTCTTCAAGAAGTTCAGGAAATTTAAGGTGAGGCAAACTCTGACCTTGGAGTTCTTGTTTCAGACTATTCTTGGTTCATCTCCTCTCGGGTCCCCAAGAATGATCTTGGTTTGTGGCAGCTCTGCTGGATCAAGGCAAGATGTTTGCTTATTTCAACTACTTCCCAGACACCAAGACCTAACCACTTCTAGGAGCTGGCTTTCCCCAGGTTTCCACTGTTTCATGTACATTTTAACCGATGATCATTATTTTAACTTGGTATTGCCAAGAGGAAAACACCCAGGTACAACTTATCCATTAGGGAGTGAAGATATCCAAGAAATCAGTTGTCCAGCTTGAGCACTCAGCAAGTTCCTGGGGGAAGAGAGAAGAGTGTTGAGGTGTGGGCATTGGGCTTAAGTCCAAGTCCATCATGTGCCTCAGCCAATAAGAATCCCGGCCTTCAGGTCTTCTTACGTGTACACTGCTCAGTTTGACATAAGCAGACATAGGAAGCAACACTAGCTTCTTCATTTCTACCTAAGTGACCTTGATAAGTTATTTAATATCTCCAAACCTCCATTTCAAGTTCACAAGGCATTCTAGTCCTGAAGGGTTCTGGTAGGTCAGGTAGGAGCTAAGTGATGGGAGCCAACTGAGGGCTGCCCATTTGCTGACAATGGCTACTAAAGCCAATTGCTTGACTTGGTTTTCCACATTCCTTTTTGTCCTTCAAAAGTTTAATAATGGGCAATTTTAATACAAGAGTCCAGAGCAAGGAACAGAACTGACATGAAAGGAAACAAGTATACCCAGGGCATTATCAGTTAACATTAAAAAACCATTGAAATACGTAAAGAATTGTTTATTTGAGCCAAGGTGTCCACATATTCTGGGAAGCAGAATCTCAAGGAATTGAGATATTGCTCTATAGAATGGCAGGTTACATTTGTATTTACATGTTGCAATCAAAGGAGAGATGTACATGAAATTCACTGGTGATAAAATGGGATAAAACGAAGCAGGAGAAACCCCTGGGATTGGATGAAAGTGAAATGATGGATACATACTTCGGTAGGTGCAGGAACAATTAGCACAAATTCCTTCATTATTATGTTATCTGTCCTGAATCCCACCACATTGGGTTGTGCCCTAGGGCTTCTGATAAAGGGAATTTACAAGTTACCCACATACTTCAAGGCTGTTATCATAGATGCAAAAAGGCTCAGGCAAGGTAAAGGTTGACTTTGTCAGTGAAGATACTGGCCTAAGACATTACTTCCCACCATAACTGCTTTTAAAGTTTAATTTCAGACCATCCTTTGAGGTGACTTTAGGTCTGAGTTTGTAAGGTGGCCATGCAGGCCTTCCTGAGATTATCAGGTCAGCATTGGCCTCTTTCATCCACACAGTGAACCACTCCCAAAAGCCATACCACTGAGCTTTTTCAGTACAACCTGATCCTAATTTCCCTTCAGTTTTTTATCATTTTTCTTGGCTCTTAGGCTCTCTGCCTCCCTGGCCAACCCTTCTGCTCTCAAAGCCCTGGCCAGTTTGTTTCTTTTCACTGAGTATCTCTGGATATCTCCCCAGGTAACTGGTTACTTGCAGAGAAGCTGTGGGCCACAGAGACCTGCTGGGATCATCTCTGCCTGAGCTAAAAGTTGTGCTGTGGTGGGCTCAGAGCTAGTGTGTGGAGAGACTCGGGCCCAGCACGGCCCAGGGCAAGCATGTAAAACTCAAAAGCTAACACTGGCTAAATAAACAAGGTTTAAGTGTATAAAGGTTGCAAAGAAAAACTTCAATTTTCATAGAAACAAAGGTTTATTTTGAAAAGTATAGTATAAAAAAAAGTGCAATAAAAAAACAAGTGCAACAATAAAACGAATGTTTCCTGCCTGACACTTGGCATCTCTTCTCTGCTACCATCTTTCCTACTTCAGGGAAAATGTTGTTTGCAGTGACTACTTTGAAAACTGACCCTGGGTGAGCTGAATTTTCAAGAGTCCTGTCACAAAAGGTGAATGTCAGTCATTCTGGATCTGACAGACTTGTCTCCTTTCAATAATTGTAAATAATTGTATATAATTCTCATTGTTATAGTGGCCGGTCCTAAAAAATACTCCGTACGAGCTATATGAGGACCATGGGCCGAGTGTTTGACATGCTTGCCTAGGAGTTCACCCACACTTCCCCGTGCAATTTCTGGTGTTTGTGACATGGAAAGTACTTAAGTTCTCCTTCATTGCTATGGACCTAGAGACTGTGCAGTCTACTGTATGCACAGGTTTCTGGGCATCTCCTTCCCCAGCACCCTCCCTCCCCCTGGCCTCGCTGTTTTCCACTGAGCACATTGTCAGGATTGGACATTGGCTTTGTGACTGAACTTTTGAAAATGCAGCTCGTCAGCTTCCTAGGAAGTTGAGACTTTTCATGATGTCTCTGCTTGGTCTTTGATAAAATGAGTTGTCTCTTCTTGGCATCCTATTTCTCTGGAGCTTTCCCAGAAAACTCTGGTTTGTATGCTAGATCAGTATAGGTTCCCCATGGGTCTTGATGACCCACTCCTGAGATGCAGACAGCCTGTGGCTTGCTGGAAGCTGCCTGCCCTATTCTTTGTTCACACCAGGAGAACAAGGCCTGTCTAAGTGGGGAGGATGGGGCCATAATGAGGCAGAATCTGTACTGTAGACTTCCCACAAGATAGCTGCTTGAGACAAAGGTTGGTTCCCAGCTCTCCCTAATAGGCCTTCAATGGCAAAGAAATGTGGACCATGGAACCAAAAGGTTAGTCACAGGCTTTAGGGCCTGATAATAGCTTCAGCCCGAATCCTGCCACTTCTCCTGTCTCCAGGGAGTTGCTGAAGCTGAGTGTTTAACCTGGCAAGACAGGTAAATTGAAGGCTACTGAGCTATGAGGCCTCTTTGGTGGTCATAGCAGCTTGGCTTACTGCACACCCTGTAACCAGGAACTGATTGGCAGCTGTGAACTTGCTTCCCTGCTGAGCTCACCTGGTCTGGTGTTGGAGAGAAGTTTTTACTCCTGGATAGCTTTCTCCTCTAAATGTCAACTGCCCTCAAGACATACCTGGGCAGCTTCTTTCTTCAGACTGCTTCTGCTGTCCCCACTTCATCACTAAATGGCATAGCCTTTGGGTAACTGAGACTTAAATGAGAGATAGATGAGATGTAGTGAAGTGGATTCATGTAGTTGGGTCCTAAGTGGAGGCTTGCTGGCAGAAGAACTGAAGCTACTCCCGGGCAGGAAGGCCCTCTGGAGCGCCCTAGGTATCAGGGCTTCCATCCCTAGCCTAACCCCTTGTTACAATACAGGGGTGCTTACAGAGATGTCCTAGTCTGTGATCACTGACTCCTACTTCCCAGTCCATCAGGCTCCCTTCCTGGGCCTGGGGTAGATTGGACCAGCTCATCACATGTCACTAAATTTTTTTCTTTATTAAGATATTACATGTCAGGCTGTTTTTGTCAAATGCTTGAGGTGACTTACCATAGATGGGGATTTGCAGGCAAGCCTCAGGCAAAGGGAGAACCATTTGTGGGGCTGGGGTAGGAAATGACCTCTTCTGCCTTCAAGAAGTTCTGCCTTCAGAAAATTTAAGGTGAGGCAAACTCTGACCCTGGAGCTCTTGTTTCAGACTCTGTTCTTGGTTCCATCTCGTCTGATTTTCAAGAATGACCTTGTTTTGTGGCAGCTTGCAGGGTCAAGGCAAGATGTTTGCTTATTTTAACTACTTCCCAGAGACCAAGATCTAACCACACCTAGCGGCTGGCTTTCCTCAGGTTTCCACTATTTCAAGTACATTTTAACCCGACAATCATTATCTTAATTTGGTGTTGCCAAGAGGAAAACATCCAGCTATAACTTATTCAATTAGGGAGTGAAGATATCCAAGAAATCAGTTGTCCAGCTTGAGCAGTAAGCAAGTCCCTGGGGGAAGGGAAAAGAGAGTTGAAGTGGGGGCACATGACTTAAGCCCAAGTCTAACTTGTGGCTCAGCCCAAAGAGCCCAGGAACCTAGCAGTCAGAACCACCTTGACTTGGGCCATTAGACTCTGCTCCAAGTCACAAGTCTGAAGTTCACAAGACATTCACAGGGCATTCTAGTCCTGACAGGGTCCCAGCCTACTCAGCTTGTGGTCAGGTAGAAGCTAAGTGATTGGCTGTTCTTAGTTGGCTCCCATTGCTGAGAATGCTCTAGGAAATCCAATTGCTTATCTTGGTTTTCCATATGTTTTTTGTCCTTAAAGTTGCATGTTATTAAACTTTTGAACATAAAGCATCAGAGTCCAGGGCAAGAAACAGAATTGACATGAAAGAAAACCAGTATGTTCATGGTGTTCTCACAGTGAATCACTGCCCCAAAGCCACACCACTGAGATTTGTCTGGACAACCTTCTAATTATCATTCAGGTTTTACAACTTTCTTCCTGGCTCCTGGCTCTCTTCGCCTCCCTGGCTAACCTGTCTGCCCTCAAAGCCGCAGCTGGTCTGTCTTGCTTTTTCCACTCTAAATCTCTCTCAATATCTCCCCAGGTAACTGTTTGTCTGCAGAGAAGCTGTGGACAACACAGACCTGCTCCTGGGATCATCTCTGCCTAATTTAAAAATTGTGCTGTGGTGGCCTGGGGGCTGGTGTTGTAGAGACCCAGGACCAGCATTGCCCAGACATTCACTCACACTTCTGGATGTAATTAGTTTCATGGTATTTGTGACATGGAAAGTACTTAAGTTCTCCTTCAGAGCTACAGGCCTGGAGACTCTACAGTCTTCTGTATGTACGGATTTGCTGGGACTTCTCCAGCTCTACACCAGCTGCCTGACGCTGAGCACATTATCCAGATGGGACGTTGTCTTTGTGACTCGATTCTTGAAAATGCAGCTACTCAGCTTCCTAGGTAGTTGAGACTTTTCACAATGTGTTTGCTTGGTCTTGGATAAAATGAGTTCTCTTCTTGGCTGAAATTGTGGCATCATATTTCTTTTGAGCTTTCCCAGAAAAGGCTAGTTTGTATTCTAGATGGATCCACGTTCCCCCATGGCTGTAGAGTTAGTTGTCTTGCTGACCCAGTGCTGCGATACAGACAGCCTGTTGCTTTTCTGAAAAGTGCCTTCCTTAGTCTTTACTCAAGACAGAAATTATTCTCTTGAAGTGAGGAGGCAAACTCTGATCCTGGAGCTCCTGTTTGAGACTGTTCTTGATCTGTATCCTCCTGAGTTTCCTCATAATGACCTTGCTTTGTGGCAGCTCTGCAGGGTCAAGGGAATGTTTCACAGACCAAGGCTTACCACTTGATAAACTCCTAGGAGTTGGCTTTGTCCACATTTATACGATTTTATGAACATTTTATCCTGACAATCATTTTCTTAATTTTGTGTTCCTTTTAAGGAAAATCATAATTATCAGAGGAGGAAAACACCATTGAACAAGTGGTTCCTGGTCTTAGCAGCATTTCAAATTTCTTGAGATGAGAAGTTATCTGTTAGTCCATGTTTATAATCTCAGGAAAAATTGTTTTATCTTAATTTTAATGTCAAATCTCTCCCAGTATTTGGAGAGAAAGCCTTTGTGTTAGGGAGGCTGCAGATTTTTGGTCATGTGTTGGCCTACCTTAATAGTTTAATATCTAACAATTTTCTTGGTGCTTCTAGAATTTTTCTCAAAGGATTCTGCCTCAATAACAAGATTGAACATTTTACAACTAAGACTTTCATCCCTTTAAATGTAAAGGACAGCTAACTTGTTCTAAATTATTATAGAACTATAGGCCCAGTGTACAAAATCTGTGCACTGATAGGGTCCCTAGCAACTGCCAGCTGCCAGTCAGGTATTCTCTCCATTCCTCAGGTAGCCTGCCACCACTGCTGGTGGCAGCCAAGACTTCCCACTCTTCCCTAGACAGCCCCACCCCCTGGTTGAACTTCTGGATGAACTTCCAGTTGAGGGGACTATTTGCATACTACACTTTATTATAGAAGATGTTTCAATGACTTATTGAACTGTCAGCCTTTCCTTGACTGAATTGAGATAATTTCATTCTAAATTATCCTAACTGGACTTCAACTTTCTGCCTCTAACTGGAGCAGAGGCTTGGGAGTCAGCTTTCTTCCTCGGGTAGGGACAGGAGTGATAATTGAATCCACAACTTATATCAACTACTTGTTCACAGGATAAACTTCTGCCCTAAATATTGGATACAGAATCGCAACCTGTCAGGGGCAGAAGCCACAGCTGAACTAGCAGTCAATCAGTAGAAAAATTTAAGGGATAATTTGACAAATTGCTGGAGGCTCACTGAGGTATGCTTGAGAGAGTGCACTATAGGGGACCCAGTTTTAGGGAATCCCCCCATTTCCATGAATTTTACTTCCTGGGTAGGAAATTGGACATGGAGAAAAGGGTCCAAGGTCTTCAAGAGAAGTAACTAGCCCAACAGAACCACCTTCTGAAGAGGTATACTTTGGCAGGCTAGGAAGACACCCAAGCATTGCTATCAAGCAAGAAGGAAGGATAAAGAAGCCTAATGTCAGCTTGATCTGAGGGTCCCTCCCAGCTTTGTTCTAGGCAAGCATTGCACATTAGTGGAATGGGGGAATAGGATCTATGAGGGGAACTGTATTGACTGGTTCTCAAAGCTCTCAACATGCCTGCACTCCTAGCAACAGGGGCTCTACCGTTGTTGTGCTTTGTCAGGTAGTCAGTACTATTTCTAATCTCCAACCAGTGGGTTTCCATGCTCTATCCTGTCCTGCTTTGTGTAAAAAACAAAACTTAAGCTTCTGACCTTTACAAGTACAGCTGTCTTATGTTGCTAGAGTGATCTTGATGCCTACTCTCAGTTGCTAGCATATTGGATAGACAGTAAGTTGGGTGCTCATGTTTGGAGTCTAACTGGAGCAGAGGCTTGGAACTTTGACTTAGGCTCCTCATGACACAAGTCTCCTGGGCCTTTAACTTTGTTTTATAGACTTCATTGACTTAATTTTCCTCATCCAAAGATGTCTTCTTGGTCAGTAGATAGTGATTGTGGCCCTTAGTTCACAGCATAATTGGTTCATGCCAGGCTACTGCATAGTTACTTTACTATCATTTTCTCACCATCAGCTATTACTCACTTGTATATTTTCATGTAAAATCTGTAATGTTGAATGCATGGCCAGTTAAAAGTGAAATTATGTTAATAGGCCTTTATTTGGTTGGTTTTTGCACATCTCCCTACTTATGCTCCTGTGGTGATAGACACAGCTTCCTGTGTCAGCTTCCTGACCCAGGTAATGCTATTAAGAACTTAAATGACTCTTTCTCAAACAATTACAACATCCGTATGGAGAGGCCTAGCTTTTCTCACTACTCCCCTGGAGAAAACTCAACTCCCGACTTCAGTCTCTTGAGCGTCACTATTGCTTAAGGACCTCTCAAGCACACTTAGAAAGGTGAGATCTACTTATCCTCATTCATCAGACATTAGACATCAGATGGGACAGGAGAGTTTTGTGATTACTTCTGAGAACTATCTTGAAATAGCCCTCAGATGGGAGATGTATGTTATACTTGGCTGAAACAGTTCATGACAAATGGCAGAAGTATTACAAACTCACCTGCTGGGGTAACTGCTTAAGAGGGCAGATTGTCAGCATTACATGTGACAGGTACTCTCCTGGCACTTTGGGACCAGTGCCAGCCAATGCCCTTCCTTGAGGGGCAACACGTGAGTAGAATCTTCCCTGACTTGTTAAAGGAGTGGCAGACAGTTTCTGGAGACACAGCTCACTTTTTTAAAGAGTCGTTGGTAGAGCCTGATAGCACAGTGGGGAGAGGAAATGGTGTCTTCATCACAATTGCTAAACTCAAAGAACTGTGATGCTTGGCCTTGGTCATTGTTAGAATTGCCCAGCTTCAACTTTAAAAGTAGGCACCACATTCCATTTTGGACAAGCAGAGGGGATTACAGGGACAACCTAAATTGTCCTAAATGAAGCAATGCCCTCTCTAAAGAATAATATCAAGCACTAGTGCCAAAGGTAAGGCAAAGCTGAGTAAATCACACAGAAACCAAGGAGCTGAACAGATCAAGAGCAGAATGTGGTTGAGAGACTAGGATAAGTGCTTCAATGCATTTTAACAATCTAGGGCCTCTGAAACACCCCCTGCAGAGGCACTGGCTGTGCAGTGGGAAGATGGGTTAATAATATTCTACATGAAAATGTAGGAATGTACTAGCAGGAAACTTATAAATAAACCAAACACATTTTGTTAGAGTTGATTTTTTTTTTAAATTTGAACAGAAGTCTTTATTACTCTAAAGAGCCTCCCTTTGTACTTCTTTGCTTGAAAAAATTTTACCTTTATTTTTGACACAGATGTCCTATTGAGGCCCAGACCTTGTCTTCTCAGAGAAACCAGAGGGCCTTCTCTGTACCTACTCTGCCAGGCTGGATTGCTGAGGAGTTACGTTTGGGCAAGGAAGTGAGCCAGGCTCCTTCCACCTGCTCTGGTTTGCAAACTGTCCCTGCTAACTTGAGTCTTGACTAATTCTACTGACCAGTTTTTGTCTTCCTTTCTGACCATTTCGGTTAGTTTTCATCTGTTCAGATTCACTAATTAATCTCAGTGAAATTCTAAGGTTAGAAAGGTGACAGGAGATAATGTGGTCACATTACAGTAACATTATTTGAGAATGTATGAGCTTTCTGAGAAACAGATTCCATGAAACTAGTTGTATCTGGATGAATGTGTTTCCTAAGAGCTTCTTCAAATTGTACCTGCAGTATTCTCTCCTTATCCATAGTTTCCCTCTCCATTTCTAGTGACTTGAGACCAACCAGTCTGAAGTCACTAATCATAGAACAGGTTTTGAGTTGCATGCTCTTCTGAATAGTTGGCCCTGAACTGCTCCACCTGCCTGGGGTGTGACTCTCCCCTTTGTGCAGCCTGCTGCCCACAGCATGTGGTCCACCTGTCTACTAGTCACTTAGTAGCTGTCTAGATTAGCACTTTGTCATGCCACATTCACATACTTCTTATTACAGTACATTATGTTAATCTCTTACTGTGCCTGACATAAATTAAACTTATCACAGGTACGTACAGGAAACATATGAAAAGGATTCAGAAATGGTTTCATGTATCCATTGTGGGGGTCTTGAAGATGATCCATATGAATAAGAGGATTACTATACCATGGACTTAGTTGTTAGCAGGTTTTCTTAAAGTGTTTGAAACCCAAAGAAGTTTACCCCCCTGAGAACCCTTATAGAAACTTTATTCTGACATCACCCTGAGGACAGAGTATTCTACCAAAAGAGCTACTCATGCATGCCTAACAGGCCTTCACAGTCTCTGGCTTTAAGGCCATTACATAAGAATCAAACAGACCTAGTTTACATTTACGATGCTCTGAATCTTAAAGCTGTGCCTTTACATAAGTTCACTTTCAGAAGAAGAAATGAACATTGCCACAGGTATTGCTTGCATAGGAGTTGAGTAACTTCAGGCTCTAAACATCTACTTATGCTTACAAGCAATTCTCTGCACAGAACTCTTAAAAGGGAAAGATCAGGTCACGTTTAGGTGAACTTGCTTTCTCCTGAGCCTTCCTCCTTATAGGGCCTAAGTAGACCATCTTAGTTCATCTTTCTTCCCACCACCTGCTTCAAAACACACCTCTGAAGTTTGTATGGGGTATGAATTTATCAAATATTTCCTAAAAGGGGATTAGAATCCTTTCTTCCCATGCATCTCATACCTGCTAAGTTACAAGAAAGCTTCCTAATGGCCCTTGAAGAGAGGGTATGTGGTCTACAAAATGTGGGGTAGTTATTCTGTGTCCAACCAAGTAGCAGAGAACATGGAAGAAGCTAAAGAGGATTGGGCAACTTGGTGCCCTGTGTGGAGCGAGGAGTGCTGGAATTAACTCTAGCTTGTATGTCCTGATCCTTGAGCAGCTTTCAAGGTGGGCACGTTCTTCTAAAACTTTTCTATTGCTCTACCACGGTGCCTGAACAGTAGGTAACCATTGATGGAAAGGAACTTGAAGTGGAAGTCAAGTGACTTTCTTGCCTGAACCCAACACTTAGATTGATTGAGAAAGTTCTAATTTTAACTTCCTGGTTCACTTGATTGTAAACCATATTCAACTGACTCATGCTGAGCAAAAGGCTCATGCCACACATTAATAAGTATAAATGAAACCAGACAACAAAATGGGTCCAAGGCTGCCTGTCACTACTTGAGCCAAATTCAGCAGAGACAGGGCTGAATAACATGAGTGTTTATTCCAATAATGTCAGCATTTTGGGGGAGAGCAGTCTGTCACCCTGGAATTCTGCTCTAAATCCCCTTGCCCATTGGCTGCTTATGTATACCCATGAGGGAGAAGATAGCTACTTGTAGCTACAAGCTGCAAGTATAACATGAAGAGGACAGGGTCTGCAATCTGGCTTTCAGGATCTCAAAGTCCCATAACAAGGTGGCTAATGTTCTATATTACAACAGGTCTGACCAACCCTGGGACCAGAGAATGGTCAGTGTTCCTGAAACAAAACTCCCAGAAGGGGCCAGGGTCTGGACACAGCTACCAAATCAAAGCATTTCCTATCTTTGGCCTGTTCCCTAAATCTGTTCCTTTCCCAAAGGGCACATGGAGGCATCTTCTCTTTTTACAGCCTTGTTTCACCCTCCAGAGAGCCCCAAAGCAGAAAGGAAATGCATGAGGGACTCACTGTGGGCAAAGTGCCATCAGCCTGAAGTGAGCAGATGCCTGCATATTGCTGCCTGAGATCTGAAGGTTTCAGACTCAGTTCATGGCTAGAACCAAGTAACTCTGAGCTGTGAGTTGGGGCACCAGATAGGTCAGCTACAGCTCCAAAGATGTATTCATTTTAATGTAGAATAAGGAGGACAGAAAAAAGGGCCTAGACAGGACAGATGTTGAAAGCCCCTCGGGATTTCTTTGTCATTGTTGTGTAAAATTTTCTCAATGGTTCATCTTGGTATGTAGTTGACATTTTTAAAAGTTGAAATTGTAATATAAAGGCAACGTGCAATGCTTTTTCCATCTTTCCTCTGTAGTTGCCAGTCACCTTCCTAACACTGCCTAAAATGATACTTGTATGGCATGGACCCTGTTCAAACAGCATGTGGTGCAATGCTGAGCTAAGAGCAAACAAGACACAGGTGACTGGTACCTTGTTTCATTTTGTTAAGTAGAGGACCAATCTCCAGACTGTCCTCCTTCAAGCCCTATACCTCAGCTTTCCCAAGCTGAGCCCTGGCATCTCCTCCCATTGGAGGATAATGAGTCTCTAATCAGGATTGATTTATCACCTAATCTAACTCCATTAAGAAATGGAGATAGCTGACCTCTCTGGTAATAGGACTAAGGAAATGAGATTAATTTTGGTTAGGAGCAAGAGTGTGTGTGTTGGAGCCGCACTAAGCCTGGAAGCCATGTTAGAAAAACATCTAGACTTAAGACTGATGCTGGTGAATTCCTCTGCCAAAGGCTCCCCACCTCTGCTAGCCTCACCTATGGAAGTAGTACCAGATTTGGTGATGAACAAAACATTGCCGCTCTCAGCTTCAAAATGAGTCTGCAATGAATCCCCAAGTAGTGGGATGTCCTCTGGGCTCTAGCACTGGCTCACTCCAGCCTGTGTGGTCCTGATATGGGGCCCTGTGTGAAGAGGGGCCTCAGAGCCTTGTACTCTGTCCTCTCCAAGTGTCATATGGCAACTCCCTTCCGATGGCCTCACCTCTTCATTGGTCTCCAAGTGAGCTCACTGTTCTTCCTTGCTCAGCACTGATGCATCCTCCACTCTGCTCTGTGCCCCCAGAGGGTAGCAGTCTGTGGGTCATATCCCCTAATTTCCCTTGAAAGCTGATGGCCAGGTATATCTGGCCACTGGGAAGACAATAGCTAGGAGATGAGAGGTTTGGGTTCCTGATTCCCCCTCCTCTTACAGCCACATCTCAGACAGCAGGTCAGTTCTTCCAGGCCTGTTGCTCCTGCCAGATGGGACCCTCTCCATAAGCGTAGCTCTCTCTGGGCTCAGGTACCTCCTTCCTTGTGGGCCTGTGGTTGCAGTAGCTTCCTGCCATTGCTGGCCCTTGGTGCCTCCTCATCCCTCATTCCTGACTCCTCTGTCCACAAAGGCTTTCTTTCATTAAAGTCTTCACATTTGAATTGGATTCAGTTTCATCTTGGTGAAACCAGACCCAATGGGTCCAAGGCTGCCTGTTGCTACTTGAACCAAATTAAGCAGATACAGGGTTGAAGCATATATGAACTTTTATTCTAATAATGCCAGCAATATGGGGAGAGCAGTCAATCACCCTGGAATCCCCTTCACCCCCTTGCCAGTTGGCTGATTATATATGGATGAGGGAAAAGATAGCTACATGCTACTGCAAGAGTAACCTGAAAAGCTGAAGGGTCTGCAGTCTTGCCTTCAGGAGCTCAAAGTCCCATAACAAGGTGACTAATCTCTGATACTACAACAGCTCAGACTATTCCTAGGACGAGAGAATGGTCAGCCTTCATGAGAAAAACTCCCTGAAGCAGTCAGGATCGAGGCACAGCTACCAAATCAAAGCGTTTCCTATCTTGGCCTGTTCTCAAAATGTATTTCTTTTGAGTAATGGGCACATGGAGGCATCTTATCTTTTTACAGCCTTGCTTCAGCCTCCAGTTTCACAGTCTGTAAGAAAACTCCTCTATAGTTAGGTAATTGTTAGACAACTGTGGCTCTATTACATGCCCTTCCCCACTATCATTGGGACCCTGACTTGATACATAGAGAATGTCCTTTTTAGCTTGGAGGGCAGCAGGGTCCCCTTAATATCTTGTTCTGTATCCTGGGAGAGAAGCAGGATTCCTTTTTCCTTATCTAGTGTATATGAAGTCTTTTCTTGGTTCTCAGGAGATGCACCAGGCAGCCTCTGAAGGGAAGCAGAGGCGGCGGCGGGGGGCGGAGGATGGGGTCTCCATCTAGTATTTATACTACCTCTTTCAGTAGAAGACCGCAAGCCATAGTGTGGTTAAGTGGAGAAAGGGCTGGACTAGGGTCACATAAACTGGCTGATGCAGCATCTGAATGTTGGTGTGCACAGATGTCTACCTTTTGAACATCAATCTCACATTTGAAGCTGCAAGCCTTCGGGTCACACTTGTTTCTGGAAAGGGCACACCCTACTAAGTTCGCTACTGATTTGACTTGGTTGAGCTTCAGCTCCCAATGCCCAACCTGGCTATCTGGTACACTATCTTCAAACATCTATGCACTGCTCCAGAGTGACCCCAGGGGTCAAGCACAAGGTTGATGGCCTTTGCTAAGGTTCTGAACTATGGAAGTATGAAAGAATGAAATCTGAGCACATTGCCCCTGCCATAGACTTATCTACATTCTTTCTCCTCAGACTCCTTGTCTCACTTTGCAATCTGTCCCTTCCAAACCATTAGTTACTACCCAGGAGTCAGTAGCCTTTCCCCTTCTCTATTCCCTCCGCACCAAGCAGATGACCAGATGTAATGCTTGAGTTTCAGCCCTGCTTGGAGGACTTCTCTGACCTCTGCTTTCAGAGTGAGCTGACCATCTTGAACTAGATGTGAGTCCCTATCTTCCTCCAATCTCAAGGATTCCTCAAAGTTTCTGTGCGAGTTGGAGAATTCTATGTGATTTGGGACTCTGAGCCCCTGTGAATTGTACCCCCTGTACTCTTTGTTGTGCAATGAGTATTATGAGCTTAGACTCAGTCTGAAGTTCTAGGCAGAAAATAGCAGCTCTAGCTCAGTTACTTGTCTTTTTGCTCTGCCCCTTTCGGAGCCGAGAGCATTTCGGGAGCTGCTTCCATGAACAATGCACATCTGTGCTGGGGAATGAGTGTTGTTTCTGAACCCTATGTGGTGTATTTACTATGTGTACTCTTGGCACCACTAGCACAGTCATGGGGATGACACTGCAGGAAACACTTTGAATTCTGGATCTGCTACGGAGTCCTCTCACTCTAGGCCCTACTCAAAATAAACTATTATTCCCAAGCATGTGACTATATGTCCCTCAACTCCAAAGAGGCCTACCATAGGCGGTGTAAGGTGCTATAGGATAACTAATAGAATAGTCTTTATCTGGGAATAAATGCTTTGGAGGGGATACCACCAAATCACTGATTCTCCCTGACCCCGAAGTCAAATATGGCAGGTCTCTGAATATCTGAAGGGTTTATCTTCCACCATTTGGCATACATGTGTCCCAGTAATGGCATCACCACTTCCTGCTCATCAGGTTGAACACTTGCCATTATAGAGTGGACCAGTATGTTCTTCAGAATCTCAAAACTATAAAAGCCACTTGAGACTATTGTAACAGAGCAGGAAAAACCTGCAGATCCCTGGGAAAAAGGCATACCCACCCCAATGAGTATGAAAGGTTTTCAGTGTCCCCATAGAAGTCAAGAGTTTTCCAGTTCAGTAGCCTCAACTTAAGTGCCCAAAGAGGATAATCAGTGTCAGAGATATGATAATCTGGTACAGCAGTTGTAATTGCATTACAGTCCATATCATGAATTCATCTTATATTTCTAGGAGCCCTCTTGATGACTCCCTATTCATCTTCTTGGTTCACTACTTCTGACACTGTCATCTTCAGGTTCAGATATGGTAGAGCTTCTGGATTACCCCTGACTGTGGGTAGAGAGCAGTTCCAGAGGATTCCACTTGGCCTTTCCCACTATGATGGCTTTACTCCATTGGCCAAGGAACTAGAGTGGGAATTGTTAGTTGCTCTGTCTTATTAGGCACTTGGGGATCATAAAAATGACAAGAGTAGGACGACAGATTTATTAGAGCACCTGCAAGACTTCCTTAGTTTCACTTGATGCCTGGCCTCCATATACTCTTCCCCGCTCTATCAGGCTCAAGGGCCTTTGATATCAATGTCAACTTGGACCCACTATCCAAGAGCCTAATAACAGGTCTGAGTATTATTCCTTTTTTCATTAGCTACCTGGGTAAATGGGCACAAGTTCCTATTGGGAAAGGGTTTACTGTGTACTTGCTATGACATTGTAGGGCCTTCAATCTATGGACTGAGTCTAGTAACTTGTTTGATATGATCCCTCACCTAGTTACCATGCTTAAAGTCAGGGCTGAACCAGAACATCAGAATTTGTAGGACAAAGGCCTATTCCTTGTCCAAATTACTGTTATCTATGTGATTTGGTGGCTGGTAAAGCAAGTCTGAACATGTAGGGCTAGCAGTCAAGATGGAAAGCTCAGACAGTGGAACTCATGGGCACAGACCAGAGTTGTCTTGTCCACAGGCAGTAAAGGAAGAGCATGAACAAGAGTGAATTTCAACTGTAGAATCAGCCCTCTCCCCTCCTGAGATGATCCAGGATCATCTCCGTTACTTACAGTCAAATACTTAGAAGCTTCAATCTCAGCTCACACTTCAGGGTACCTAGATTAAGGTTTAGTTCAGTGATAAGAACTAAATCCCATCCAATGACACCAAAAACCCTTCACAATTTCATGACTTCTCTTTGCAGTGGCTGATGTACCTTCTCACTTGTTTGTACTCTGTGGTCCTTGTATAGGCTGCCTGCCTCTCACCCCTAGGCATACTGTCATTTGATAAGTTCTTGCCATAGGTTGTTTGATAAGACTATTCTGACCAAGTTATGGTTACAAGGTCCATTGTGCCTCAGTGTTTAGGTGCAGCCACCTGGTCCCTGCTCTAGACTCCTGCTGTCTAAACTGACCCAAGGGAGCTTGGTCCCATGGCATCATCTCCTATCTCCGCTCTGACCCCAAGAGGACAGTCTCCACCCCCTTCCACATACCCCCCCCCCATGCCCCACTGCTTCTATGTCAGTGCCCTCACTAGTGCATTCTCTATCTCTCTGGTGAAGGCCAGACTTTTCTAGGGAATATGGTCAGGTAGTAGATTCTCTGGTCATATCCACGTCCCCCTATACTGTCCGTGCATCCAGTGGCATTGTTAGGCCTGGTTGTAGACATTCTTGCTCAGATGTTAAATGCTGACTCAAGAAGATACTCCTTATTGATGCTTTTGTTGCTAAGCCAGGCCTCATGGCCCAACAAGCCTAGTAGTCAATATTGCAGCACTGGCTTTTTGAGAAAAAGCTTTTGCTAAGTCAACTGCAAGGAGAGAGAAGGCAAAGTTCAAACCTATTTCCCTGAGTCAGCTGCGTTTTAAAGGAAGCAGAGGGGAAAGCTATGCATATCCTATGGAGTTGCATTGTAACGTGATAGCTTAGTGCTGGGGACCATAGTTCTTCATGTGTTACATATTCCAATTCAGGATGGAGGGTAGTATGTAATTGGATTTTTGAACTAGTCATGCATGTCTGACTGATTCCTGATTTGCAGCCTTTTTATCTCTGAAAAACAACTTGTATCTTCTTAGAAAGGACAAGGCCAGTTTCTTAAATCTTTATTGTTGAAAGTATTATAGATGTCTCCTTTTGTTCCCCATTGACCTCTTCTAGCCTGTCCCGCCCTCCAGGCCTTCACTACACTATTGCGTGTCCATGGGTTATGCTTACATGAATACAAGTTCTTGGTTAATCCCCACCTTCCCTCTGAGATTCTAGTCTATTCCATGCTTCTGTATCACTGGATCTATTTTGTTCATCAGTTTATTTTGTTCAGGCAAGGCCATTTAAGCTGGTTCTGCCCTTATATTGTATTCTGCCTTTCTTTGAAATGTGAAAATTCTTGCTTATGTGTTAGCAAGATCCTATAGTTATTCCAGGGACTAACCCACCTTTCCCATTGCAGAGACATTTCCTGTTGGACCTAATCCAATTAACTGGAACCTCCACCAGATTTACTTAATCCTGAGTGTTTAGATAGCACAGGATAATATATTCTATTTAGCTGCCTGAGCTGGCATGCCTTCTAGACATTCAAGACCTGAACTTACAGAAACTATTTCAATCATTTCATCATGAGCCTTCAGAGACATGCATTCCTTACAGAACCTTATGAGCTTCTCCAGCATGATCCATGAAAGTTATTTTCTCAATAGAACTTTTTTTTAACTAATTATTCAAGCAACAATGAGTTACTTTTTCAAAATGTGGCAAAAATACTGACTAAATCCTCCCGTGGATTCAATGAACTGAGAGGTACTGGGAGCTTGTTTCTTTGAAGGTATTTGAGTTACAGTTGGCTGAGTGTCATGAAGTGAGGAGGCAGAGTGACTTTAATCCTATGCATTTGTTGGCTTAAATAAATAATTGAAAGCTGAGTTAAGGCATGAAGGAGATCTAATTGGGCCAAACTTAACTGTTTCTTCATTAACTCTGGATCCAATCATTCTACTAAGGCTGGTTTGATGAATACATGCCTTCACTTCAGCCAGTTCTATCTTGATCTTGCTGAGCCACTGGAGAATAAGAAGTTTCTCTATAACTCCATTTTCGTTTTTCTGTAAGGCCTTTAGATAATATAACAGCTGTGACAATATGCCATAAGTAATGAGACTTTGAGAGGCTTGATTACCTATTAACTGACCAAGAAACTGTAGTTGGTCTGAATCTTCTATATCCAAAACTTGATGCTTATGAGACAGACGGTCTTTCTTTTACTCCATGCAAGGCGTTTTCCTCTATAGAGTTCGGATCATGCCATTTGTACTACCGTTCTCCTTTTTGGTCTTATAGTACAAGGTCTTTTCTCTTGTGCTCATGAGTTGTGGGATCTCTTGGACCCTGTCTTCGGTGGTGCTTGACCTTCCTCCATTGTGAGGTAATTGAGTATTTTTCAGAAGGTATTTTTTAAGTATTTCAATTATGGTGGTTAAGGACATAATGTCTTGTTTTTCTTTAAGAAATTATAGTGTGCTGATATAGATGAAAAACTGCTTTAAGGTTGCCGTTGTTCCACTTAACTTGCCAACAAGGATGTGGTTTTAGATCAATAATTAGGTGTCAGATTGGAAGAAGCAAGAATGGTATCTGATGTGTAGAAGAGAAACTCTGAAGACACAAACTGTATCTCAGGCTATCTCATCTTTTGAAGGATAAAACTTAAACAGGAAACTACAGCCTGTTTAGTAGGAGCAACAAGTCAAGTTCACAGTAGAGTAGTAAATAAGACCATTGACACTTGTGTCGATAGTCTACTTGTGTACTCACTTAAACTCTTAGCTGTTCTATGGACCTACTTTTTGCTCTAAGACATGAGACCAGAAACTATCTGTATGTAAACAACTCTATCATGAAGGGAGCATTGGTATCAAATGGGTAAAAGATTGGTGATACGACAGATTATTTAGCACTGTACAAAGCACTTTTCATTTTTGCCTCGTAGTATACGTTCTCTGATTTAAAGAAAAATTTAAAGTTTTTGGACCAGAATATCTCACAAAGGCTTGAATATATGGTACTCCTTTCACTTCTATATATTTGGTTAGGTAACAAAATCTCAACGCTAAATTTTGTACACTGCAGATATTTTTTTCTAAATTTCTCAGGATGGATTTAGATGGCCCATAGAGATAGGCATAATCCAGAGCCTTGCGTTAAGAGTAGTGACCAACTTACCAGGAGGAGCTGGCAGTTTCCTGGGGAACTGCTGGAGCTCAACAGAAAAGACTTTATGCATATACGTTAAGCAAAAGCAGGTGCTTTTAATCTTAGCTAAATGAAAGATGTATGCAGGTCATCTGTGCATAGAATTCCAACATCAGTAGTGTGGTGTGTTACCAAATTACTCTTGGGAAGCTGTGGTAACTATAAACACCTAATCCTTGGCCCACCTTACTCTTTCCTAAATGGAAGTAGGGGGCTGGGAAAAGGTAAAACTGCAATGTGTGCACTGTGACATTAGAATGGCCTGACTGAACAAGCCATGGCATTTATTGGACTTCTCTAAAATACAGAATAATCTCAGTGATGATGGGAACACACACATGCTTGATGGTGGTGGGAGAGCCAAATGAAATGGCAGAATACTGACAATTACCCTGGACTCGGAATTATTGGATCCATTTCTTGAAATTATGTGATAGATTCCTTAATTTTACTTTGTTATTAAGAACTTAACTTTTAGGATTTGGACTGATTTTACTCTAGTAGGCTGACTAACAATGAGATGGGCCAGTAAGCCAGGATAAGTAGAATTAGGGAAATGGAGACAGATAGTTGAACAAACTAGCTGAGCAATTTGCAGCCAGTTAATATCTAGGCTTCAATTTATTTCAGCTCCGGACCAAGAAAAGCAGAAAAAATCAGATAGGGAATGCCAGGACCAGCTATAATGACTAATAATCCGCTGCCCTGGCCAATCAGTGGAGCCCAGGATCCTGCAAAGATATACCTGGAAAAATGGAACACTTTGAGATCCTTCCCTAAGACCTGACCTAAACTCCCAGTCTTTAAACCCCTCAAAACCAAGGTCCCAGGGCTCACTCATAGGCATGCATCTCCTAAATTCTAAGGGACCACAGGAAACTTACAACCAGGGGAACAATGGGCAATGGTATTGAGAATCCCTGAACCAGACTCCTGAGTGAGGTGAGATCTTATGCTTGACCTCTCAAAACATGCTCTGCTCACAAGTTCTATGACTAGGTGTGTTCTTACTTCTCTTTGCCTGGAGGGTCATTTTGAGGGAATCTGGATTGTAATTCCTGCCTAGAACAGGATTTGGGTGTTCTTATCTCCTTGGCAAAAGTACATTGAAAAGTGGTATGCATCCTTAGAATTATAGGGATGTGCTTCTGTTTCTAGTATATACTTTGGTTGGACTATAGAGAAAATAACACACTCACACAACTATTATGTATAATATCATTGACAGGCAAAGACAAGTAATTATTTTCTGAGTTTAACATAAATCTGTAGGTATAAAGACCTTATTGATATTTTGGAGTAGCTGTCTATTTCTGACAGTGGCTTCTCATCCTTGAGGAGTCTTTCTTTGCTTTAGCAGAAGAGACAAGTGTAAGTGATATCCCTTCATGGTTAGGTGCTGTCTCTGCCCACTGCCCTACCCTCCTGTAGCTCCCTGCAGCTCCCCTCATAGCTTGCTGCCCTGCTCCCTCCTGTAGTTCTCCATCTCCCACTTGCTTGCTGCCCTGCCCTGTCCTATAGCTCTCTGCTGACAGCTTGGAGTTTGCTGCCCCACCCTCCTGTAAATCCATGATCCAGTCGTTACTGTGGTCAGTTGTTACACCTCAAGGCATAATGATAATTAGCATATTCCTCTCATTATATGGGATCATTGAATATTCCCTATGCTGTACTTTATATCCTCATGACTACTTTATAACTACCAATTTGTGCTTCTTACTCTCTTTATCTGTTTCACTCAGCCCCCCAACCCTCTTCCCCTCTGACAACTGTTAGTCTGTTCTCTGTATCTATGAGTTGGTTCCTATTTTATTTTGTTTGATTCCACATATTAGTAAAATTATATGGTATTTTTCTGACTTATTTCACTTAGCATAAACCCAATGAGTCCATGCATGTTGTCACAAATGGTAAAGATTTCATTTGTTTTATGGCCAACTAATATTCCATTGCATATGTGTACCACAACTTTTTACTCATTTATTGATGGGCAGTCACTTGGGTTGCTTTCATATCTTGGCTATTGTAAATAATGTAATGAACATGGGGGTGCATATATTCTTTTAAAGTAGTATTTTGTAGTTCGTTTTTCTTTTTGTATGTATGAGAAATGGAATCACTGGGTTATAAGGCAATTCCATTTTTAATGTAAAGACCCTCTATATGGCTCTCCACAGTGGCTGTAAGGTGCCTTTTTTAGATATATGTGAATCCATAAGTTACTCTCTTAAGTTTGGCTGCATATGGATTAATCAGTTATAACTATAAGATCCTTTTCAGCGAAGTTGGGGAGAGACTTTTATTTGATACTAGAGGCCTGGTGCATGAAATCCATGCACAGGTGGGGTCTCTAGGTCTGGCTGGCAATCAGGGCCAATTGGGGCTAGGCCAATCAGGGCCATGCCAGACAGGAAGCTACAGTCCTGGACTAGGTGTGGAAGGAACAGATGCCAGACACCAATACTGCCATTGTCAGTGCCCTGCCACTGTACGGTTCCCCACCGTTCCTTCCCTTGCTGCCACACAGCCACCATGGCAGGTAGTTGACAGGCTTATTGGGGCCTGCTGACCAGGGGAGGGAGGTTAGCCACCTGCCCTGAGGAGGGAGCTGGCCCGTGGGCCCCCTGGGAAAGGTGCCACATCTGCTGCCACCCAACCTGGGTTTCCCATCCCAGCCCAGGGCCTGGGGAGAAAGATAATAGGAAGTTGGCTGGCCAGGGGGCCAGGGAAGAAGGAATGTGGGAGGTTGGCCAGTCAGGGGAGGTTGGCTGTGGCAGCACATCGAACACAAAGGGGCAGCTTCTGCATTGAGTCTGTGCCCTGGTGGTCAGTGTGCATCATAGCTACCAGTTGTTCCAGTCTTAGGCACATGTATATGTGTGTATGTGTGTATGTGTGTATGTGTGTGTGTGTGTGTGTGTGCGTGTGTGTGTATATATATATATACACTCTTTCCATAGACAAAATCTCTTGGTTGTAGTCCAAGATCTTTGAAGTCTTCATCTCTGGAGCACACTATGAAATGAATCTGTAACTTAATCAGTTTATTTAATAAGCTGATAATGGGGAGTCTTCCCATTTAGTAAGGTTGGTCCATATACCCTTTCGTTTATAGGACAATCAGTCACTATTTCATAAGAGGAAAAACTGTTTCCTAAAGGGGGAAATCTCAGGTTGAGGTACACTATAGTGAGAGCTTTTGGCCAAGGGAAATTAAAAGCTTCTGAAAACTTAGCTAGTTGAGTTTTACTTGTATCATTAGTACATTGGCACATTCCAAACCAAAAACTGGGAGTGATAAGCACAATGAAATGCTGTAGAATAGGCCAAATGTTACACAATGGATCGTATTATTTTCCCAGTGAATGAGTTACTTAGTCACTGTGTGACTCATAGGTAACTCCCCATTGGGGCATTATTTTTCTCCCAATAAAATTTTAACTACCATTAAGGTTATTGCTCCCCTACAAGGAAATACCTCCACCCAATGAGAGAACACACAAATCATAACTAACACATTTGTATTCTTGAGACAGTAGCATCCGGATAAAATCCAATTGCCATTCCTTAAAGGGGCCTAAAGGAAGTGAAAAATGTCCCCGGGATCTATGAAGTGGTGGTCCAGGGCTATATTTTACAGAACATCTGCTCTGTACTTTACTAGAAACCTTCTCTCACTATAAATCATAATGTGTACTCGATGAAATCACTTTTAGAACCCCAATGTGTTCATGTTGAAGCATAGGTAATTGAGCTCCTATAGGTAATATAAATCTTCCACTGGGTCCAAGCCATATTTGTTTATCTGGGTCAGAGGTTTCTCATTTTTGTTGCCATATATTTTCTTCTGTAGCTTCTATGGAACTATTAAATCTTTTATTGATTTAGCAGAAACAAAATTCTCAGGATGAATCATTTGATTGCTTAGTGCTGCTTATTTAGCTGTAGCATCACTTAAAGTATTTCTTTTTCCTTTGAGGGTGGTAGCTCTAGAGTGTCCTAAAATCTTGATAAATGCTAATTGTCTTGATTGCTGTACAGCATCTAATTCTGCAACCTGTTTTTCATTTGCACAAGTCATCATCCAACTTTTAAAAATAGTCTTTATAGACCACCCTGAGGAAGTTAAGAAATGCAGTCTCATTACTTCCATAACATTCCAAAGTTATAAGCTACACCAGTGTCATAGGACTATCAGTAGAATGTTGGCTATTTGATCTTTGGCCAATTGATAAGCTCTAACTAGAGAAATTAAAATCTGCCCAACAAGCCAGATTATCTCAGGTAAATAAGAACTTTCTCTTAAATTGACCATTAAGTCATTGCATGCCTGGCTAAGTAATCTCTCTCATCTCATTTTTGAGATAAGTTTTATCTGCAAACCAAATTAAGTTGCCATTATTAATAGGAATTTCCTGTATAATTATTCTAGGAGCAATACGGTGCAACCTTGTATGCCTTTGTCTTGTAAAGAAGGTAACAGGGTTTCTGGGTTACTTTAGATTCACCTGATATTAGGCACAGAGAGCAAGAGTACTTTGTAAGAAACCAGGTGGTTGACTTGAGAAATGCTTAGTGTACAGTAAGAGTTCAGCAAAGATTCCACAACATGAATGTAAATGGTTGAAGAGCCCATAACCATGGCTGTGGGAGGGAGGAAACGCTACTGAATCTAATTGTTGGCTATGGTATCCTATAGTTCTATGATGAACTCTGTGTTTGAGTTAAAACACTGAAAGCATTTCCTTTATTTCATGTATAAAAAGAGGATGTTCACAATTAGCATGTCCCCAAGGGGAGCTTTTAGAGCTTCTCTGGCTTGTTTTTCATTGAGGTTCCATTGCATTGGGTCAGGTATGACTTTAATATGGAATATAGAGGTTGAGCCATTAATGAAAAATTTGGAACTCGGTTGCAACAGTATTGTCAGCCCTTGAAATCTCTTAATGCTGTTTCTTAGTTCATGGAAAAGGAAAGGATAGTATGCTTAGTCCCTCAGGGTTAATTAGTAGCCTATCTTTAGGTATTTTACTTGGGGCAAACAGAATTGCCTTGGTGTGAACTTCTGTGCTTTCTCATAGCTAGTTATGATTAGTTTGTGGGGTGGAATAGAGAAGCAGTGGGTATTGTACTCAAGCTGTGTTCACTTCATCTAGAAAAATGAACATAAGGATGCTTACAAAACCTTATGCCCAAAGTCAATAGGTAAAGGTACAGCAGACATATCTTCTGAACTAGTTTTGTGTGGCCTCCACCTTAATAATTCTACCACCATGAGAACTGGTCTCATTATAGAGGTGAGGTGAACCCAACAAAGCAGAGTTCTCCTTCCGAGGTCACTTGGTGGGGGGGTCTAGGTGATTATCCCATGGTTCTTCCCTTGAATTAAGGTCTCACCACCTACACTCCACTGTTTCTGTAGCACATAATAACCCCAGGAAGGAGAATCTGGGTTTTGCCTGTTGCTGCTGTGAGGAGCTAGCAGTAGTGAGCTAAGATAGCATTCAGGCCACTGCTTCTAAAACAGATTACTTAGGGAGTGTGAGGTAATGACTTGTGTGTGAAGCTATAAGTCTGTCATTCAGTGTCAGAAGCCCCTAATGCCTCTACAGCTAAGCACCCTAGTTTTAGGAAGTAGAATGTCAAAGTTAATTAAAACTCAAAAGGCCCCCAAGCTCTATCAGGCTCTAATAGCCATGTTGGGAGCAGAGACATAATCACCAAAGCTGGGCAGGTGCTTAGGCCTGTTGAGGAGGCAGTGGGTAAAGTAATGCTGCCCAAGCAAGGCTGGCATCTAAAGGCAAAACCAATGTTGGCTGAGATTTAAAATCAAGAGTTGCAGGGCTTGTATGGGCAGAATCAAAGATGAAAATCCTGGAGAGAGGGGACAGTGCCACTTGACTTAATTTAAGTGGTCTCCCTTCTGGCAAAGGGCTATTCTGAGGCTCACATTCAAGGGCTGTGTCAACATTAATGTGACATAAGCATGTCTTTTTTGTTTGTATAAAGTATTACATATGTCTCCTTTCCTCCCCAATTAACCTCCCTGCCACACTCCCCCCAGGACAAGCCCTCACCACCCCAGTGTCTTTGTCCATTGATTATGCTAATATTCATGCATACTACAAGTCCTTTGGTTGATCTTTTACCAGCCCCCACCTCCTCTTTTCTATATAGAAGTTCTATGTATCTACTGCATTGAGCTAGTGAGTCATCCTTTCAGCCTCTATATTGTGCTGCTCTTTCAAGGAAGTTAAGTTTTGGGGAATTTTCACTTAAATAGTCCGGTAAGATACTTTAAAAAAAAAACGTATTTTATTGATTTTTTTCAGAGGAAGGGAAAGGGATAGAAAGCCAAAAACATCGATGAGAGACATCGATCAGCCGCCTCCTGCACACCCCCCACTGAGGATGTGCCCGCAACCAATGTATGTGCCCTTGACAGTAAGATACATTTTTAAGTCATTAAGTACCATTCTGTCACAACTTCATGCTTTTATTTGCTTTGTTCATTTCTCTTTTTTTAATATATTTTTATTGATTTTTCACAGAAAAGGGAAAGGGATAGAAAGTCAGAAACATCAATGAGAGAGACATCGATCAGCCGCCTCCTGCACGCCCCCTACTGGAGATGTGCCCCCAAGCAAGGTACATGCCCCCAACCGGAATTGAACCCGGGACCTTCCAGTCCGCAGGCCGACACTCTATCCACTGAGTCAAACCGGTATCGGCTGCTTTGTTCATTTCTTAGTATTTGGTATGTTTGGGATGCTCCTGTTACTTCCAATTCTTTTGTCACTAACAGGCATATTTATTTCAAATAAAACATAAGTAAAATCCAGATGAAATATGTGACATTAGAAATATTGTCATTCTGCCAGAACTGGTTTGGCTGACGTTCTATCCACTGAGCCTGCTGACTGAAAGGTCCCAGGTTCAATTCCGGTCGGAGGCATGTACCTTGGTTGCGGGCACATCTCCAGTGTGGGGCGTGCAGGAGGCAGCTGATTGATGTCTCTCTTTCATCGATGTTTCTGACTTTCTATCCTTCTCTCTTCCTCTGTAAAAAATTAATAAAACATATTTTAAAAAATATTGTCATTCTCATTTGAAATATTGTCATTCTCATTTGACTTACACCTTTAATATTTTCCATAATCTTCTTTCCTTGGTATTTTTAATTTTCAATTAGTTTATATTTAATATTTTATATTAGTTTCAGGTGTACAGCACAGTGGTGAGCCAGTCATACTGGTATATCTTATGTACAAAGTGTTCCCCCTGATATTTCCAGGAAAATGTGAAGGGATTGAGAAATGCAAACTGATAGTTAAAAAATAGTCATGTAGTCCTGGCCAGTATGGCTCAGTTGGTAGGAGCATCATCCCATACACTGAAAAGTTGCTCCTTTGATTCCAGGTCAGGGCATATGCCCAGATTATGGGTTTGATCCCCTGTACGAGGCATGTAGGAGGCAGCCAATTGATGTTACACTCTCAAATTCCCCTTCCTCTCTCTAAAATTCAAATTATTCTTTAAAAAAATAAGTCATGGAGATGTTGATATTTCCTCTGTTGTATAAGTTTGTAATGTTAATACTGGTGGTGTACTGATCCCTCCTGTGTGCCATGTCAGGTCCCCTCTGCCTCATCTCTTTATTTCAAATATGGCTGCTGATGTAACCGGACAACTCAAATCAGTCTCATACCAGCTAACTCCCAATTTCCTCCTGATTGCTTCTAAGCCAGAGGTATGGGATGCTCTTGGGAACCCAAGAGACATTTATGTCAAATATCCTGTTAGTATGAGGTGGTTAGCATATGGGGCAAACCTGACAGATTGGGAGTTGTGAGCCAATGGATAAAGGCATTCCTTTATCTTCCCTGGATCCTGAGATGGATTTCATAAGGCTTTTTGTGTACCTCTGCTAGAGGAGCGACTAGTGTCTGTAAACAGTGCAGCCTTCTATGGACCCCCTTCTGTCTCTGTCCATCAGTCTTCCCTGAATTTATGTACCCAAGTAAACAGCTGGCACATAAGCTTTTCCCAGTTTCCCTGAAGAGCAGAATTGAGACAATGGCTCCATTTCTCTCCACTCCCCTTCTCCTGCTTGTCAATAAAATCGTTTATTTTACTAATAGCCCTGTGCATGAATCCATGCGCCAGTAGCTCTCTGCCACCCTCCTGTAGCTTCCCCCTGCTTCCCTCCCCCATAGCTTGCTAACCTGCTCCTTCCTGCAGCTCTTCGCCTCCTGCAGCTCTCAGCTGCCTGCTTGTAGTTTGCTGCCCCACTTTTCTGAAGATCCTGATTTGGTCATTACGCAGTCAGTCATTATGCCTCACAGTGTAACGAATAATTAGTACACTCCTCTCTTATTATATAGGATTCTAGGGTTACTTTTCCATTTTTCATGGTCATATCTAATGCTGTATCTTAAGAGCCAACAGATCTTCCCATTTCAACTACAGGATGTGGTTAGGAAGGTGGAAGGAGCGTGAAGCATGTTCATGGGACAATCCTGAGACTGGGATGAGGGGGAGGGGGAGTAGATCTCAATCACAAGACCTGGTGTTGCTTAACACTATCAGACTGAAGGGCCATTATGGAGTTAGCATGCCATATTGGGCTTTTCAATAAGTTCAATATACAACCCTACCAAACTAGGAGAGAAGAAAAAGAAAAGACAAGATATACTTCAAGGAGTTATCCTAAACTTATATAAATCACCTCAATCTTATTAACTAGTGTCCATCATGTGTCTGTAGCTAGCTGCAAGGAAGGCTGGAGAAAGTAGGCTCTAGCTGTGTCCCTGTGCCTGGAGCAAACCTATTATAAAAGGAAGGATATTGAAATAATGAGCAGTTTCTGTCATAGTGTGAACCTGACTTTAAAAGTGTCTTGTCTTTCCAGAGAAGATGAAGTCCAAACCTCAAACTTAGCTAATGAATGTATGACTCAGCCTAAGATGCAAGGGGTGGAAACAAGGGGTGGTCAAAACCAGGGCAACATTCATGTAGGTGTCAATAACCTATTACTGACCTGGGTTTGAAGCCAGGAAGCAAGATTTAAATAATTTTGTTCTGAGTTCCTTAAAATGCGTTTCAGGGTGACAAGGATGACAAATGTAGCAACATTGTCTCACTTGCTGGCTCTACATGTGAGTTTGTGTCTCTGATTGGCCTAGTTGCCTATTAGGTTCTTTGTACCTGCAAAGTTTTATGACTTCTGCAGGCATGGGGGAAAGGTCAAATACTGCTAGTGACTAGTTGCTAATAACAGATTCATGCTGATGAAGACACTGTCAATCTTCATGATCTAAAACATGAAAGGGCCAAAGAGATGACACTGTGATAAGAACTATGACACTTTTGGGCAAACAATTGCACATCTAGAAACCCATCTTAAGAAAAAATGGGGAGGAGGAGCCAAGATGGCGGCATAGGTAAACACCTACACTGCTGCCTCGCACAACAATTTCAAAACTACAACTAAAAGACAGAACAGACATCATCCAGAACCACAGGAAAGCTGGCTGAGTGGAAGTTCTACAGCTAGAAGGAAAGAGAGGGGCTCACAGACACCCAGAGGAACTGCAAAAAGCTGAGGTACGGA